>JAABOM020129666.1:0-21263 GCA_011800125.2 Solanum clarkiae
AGATTGTATTTATAGATACTAGAAATGATGAGTATTGAAATCTTGCAGTCAAGCTCTGTATTCCCTGTGGATTCGACCCTAACCTTTGTTAGGTTAATTACTAATACGGACTGCTTTCTTATTGGAGTGTGGCCATCCCATTGAGCACCCAAAAACTTATTATATGTATATAGAAAATATTGAAAAATTCATATATTTGTTTCTTGAGCACCCATTGACTAAAAGCTTTGGTAGTTGTGCTGGTTCTCAACTAAAGTTAAAGTGCATGATGAGGTTGTGGCTGTGGTTTTAAATCTTGGTAAAAACAAATCATTTTAACTCTTCCTTCTTGAGCACCCATGACCTTCTAATCTTGACTCTGCCACTGTATGGAGGAGCGATGGTCTAGCATGATGAGTGAGATGGCATTATCTTCTTTGAAACAATCCCCAAAATTGCTCAGAATCATAATTTCACATATCTCAAAATTCGTGCATGATATCGATAATCTGACTTTATATTCTTATTCAGGCGTCAAAATCTGGGGGAAAAGGGTCCAACCCCGATTTAAGAGCAATCGTAGAAAAATTTAAAAATAGCAAAAATGCAATTTCTAAAGACGATCTGCCCCTAGCGCGAGCGCCAAGGGCACGCTCCTATGTATTTTTTTGTCCAGTTTTCCTATCTCGGTCCAAGACTTTTGGGTCTTGGACCTAAGTGTTCCCAAATGTGAAAATACCTATACTTACCATATTTCACCCTCATATCATCCTAAACATTCTCCAATACTCACTCAAACACTTAGCCATATTTTCACTCCTAAATTCAAGTCTCAAAACCTCTTTCGGATCTAAGGATTTCCTTCAAGGTTCTTCTGCAAACTTCAAGTCTCCACCTCCAATCTTCACCAAGTTCATCTCCAAGCTAAGGTATGTAGGTTTTTTCCGTGGGTTCCTTTCACCCATGATGCCCAAGCTTCCTTTTCTTACAAATTGCATGATCTAAAGGTGATTTAATCATGGGTCTTCATTATTATGAAAATCATTGCACACTATGTTTGAGCATATGAAATTGTGACTGTTTCACCGTGTTTTCAGCCATAAGTCTAAGATCTTTTGAGAGGATTGGTAAAGGGTTTTTATATTTATTGCTTGAGGATGTTACCAAATATTCATTGGAGCTTTTATATCGAATTTACTAGAATGATTTCACTCTTGGTTTGCATGATTTTACACTAGCATTATACACCCTCTAAGTGTTTGATAAAATATCTGGTTATGGTTTCTTGAGGAATTAAAGGTCCAAAGCATGAAATATGATATGATTGATGTTATCATGATGAAATGAGCCTATGTAAATGATATATTCTATATAAAGTGTTGTATTAAATCATGCTCGATCTGGGGGGGCTAAGAGTCCTAATAACCGAGATGAGGGTTTGTACTTATCAACCATGTGAGGACTTTGTACTTATCAACCAGGGTGATAGGGTGAGATTATCATTAACCATGTGAGGAGTTTGTAGTTCACCACTTGGGTGATGGGGTGAGATCATCATCAACAAACTAAGGGGTTTGTACTTTGGAAGTCTAGCTTGGTCTTTTCTACACATATGATATCCTATATGAGCATGAGCTACTTACGCATGTTTTACTTGAGCATTGGTCATACATGCCATATTATTATATTATGCCTATTGCCTATTGTTATGCATTTTAATTGTGATGTCTATCTCTTGTTACATTGCATCCCACATACTTAGTTCATTCAAACATACTAATACATATTCTTTCCTACATGATATCACTATGTAGGCACCGGAGCCCAAGTTGATCATCCTCTCCCTCCAAGTGGCTAGTTCAACACTACTTAAGCTAGTTGATGAGTCCTCTATTCCGGGGATCTTTATCTATGTTTTCTCTTATTATGTATTGAGACACTCTTTTTTATGTTCTATTTTGACTATGAGGGTGACCCCGGTTGCTTTTTCTTGGCCTCCGCTCTTATCTAAGTAGTAGAACTGTTTGTCGGACATGCTATGTATCTATGATATAAGCATTGACTCTTTATCTCTTGATTATAATGTTATGCATGCATTCCCCTTAGTCCCTTTTTCCCCATTCTTACTCTTTATGTCATGTATATATTTCCGCGACCAACGATGTGTAATGATAAGTTAAGAGGCTTGTTTGGGGTTCCTTCAAGTTCCCTATTCGTCATGTCACATCAAGGTCCTAGGCTTGAGTCGTGACAAACTTGGTGTCAGAGATCTAGGTTGATAGATCCTCAAAGTCCAACACACCGCGCCGATTAGGTCCTATTCATGGTTGTGAAATGCTCCATGACTAAGAATAGGAGGCTATGAGGTGTTTTAGGAAACGTTTCCCTTTTTCATGTTCTAAGTCTTGCTATCGAGTTGTGGTATGTTTTTCCCCCTAACGATTGTTCTTTTCTATGCTAGATCATGCCTAAGACTCGAGGAAGAAGGGCCTGAACTCCCGAGGAGCAATCTACAAATGGTGAGCTTTGGATACTCTCACTATTCTTGCCAAGTTGTGTCCAATAAAGTCAACCAAGGGGCCCAAGCCCCTCATGCTACTACCCGAGGAGCTAGGGTTAGGGAACTATTGATGATGAATCCTCCATTATTCTATGGGTTAAAGATGGATGAAGATCCACAAGAGTTCATTGAAGAGGTCTATAAGATTTTTACTATTATAGGTGTTGGGCCAAATAAGAAAGTGAAGTTGGTAGCATACCAACTCAAAAGGGTAGCCCAAATATGGTGTGACCAATCGAAGGGGGAGAAGGAAAATGATAATGTGGTGCTTTGGGAGGAGTTCAAATAGGCTTTTCTTAATCGATTCTTCCCTCTTGAGCTTAGGGATGCTAAGGTTGTAGAATTTATGAATTTGAAACAAAGTTTCATGAGTATGAGGGAATATGCCCTCAAGTACAATCAACTTTCAAAGTATGTTCCTCATTTGGTGGCTAATCCTAAATTTTGGATGAATAATTTTGTGATGTGGGTCTCCGACTTGGTGAGTGAAGAATGTCGGTCCGCATGCTAATTAATGACATTGACTTATCTCAATTGATGACATAAGTCGAGCAAATGGAGGGGGAAAAGTTGAGGAAGAGAAGGGGTCATGAGGCCAAGAGGGCCCGTTTTGAGGGTAAGTTCCAAAAGGGTGCTAGGTTTCATCAAGGCCAAGGGTCTTCTCATGCTTAGGGGGTTTGCTAATGACCTCCCTAGGCCTCAAGGTGTTAGTGGTGTGACTCCTATTGATGTGTGTCCTAAATGTTGAAGGAATCATAGAGGCCCATGTTTGAAAGATTCTAATGCATGTTTTGAATGTGGAGAGCTTGCTCACAAAAACGTGGATTGTCCAAGAAACTATAGAAAGGGCTGGAAAATACGGTTCCATTGGGTAGAGGTGGTCATCAAGGTGGTGCCTCAGGGAACAATCGGTTTTATGCTCCACATGAGAGGCAAGGGGTTCATGAGATTCCCAATGTTGTTACCGATATGTTGAAAATCTTTGACTTTGATGTATATGCTTTAATTTATCTGGGTGCCACTCTTTATTTTGTCACCCCCTTTGTTGCCCAAAAGTTCCATGTTGACCCCAAGTTGTTGCATGAGTCATATGAAGTGTCTACTCCAATTGGTACATCTATTGTTGCTAGAAAAGTTTATAGATGTTGTCCTATTTGCATTTTGTATAAATTGTTTCCTTATGATCTTGTCAAATTAGAAATGGTTGATTTTGATCTCATTCTTGGGATGGATTGGTTGTATGCCTATTATGTTTCCATTGATTGTAGAACCCATAAGGTCAAATTCCAATTTCCAAATGAACACGTCCTTAAGTAGGAAGTCAATATGTGCTAGTCAAGGGTAGATTCATCTCTTTCATTAAAGCTCGTAAGTTGATCTCTAAGGGGTGTCTTTACCATCTTGTGAGGGTTTGGGATGTGGGACTGAAGTCCTTCCCATAGAGTCGGTCCCGGTTGTGAACGAGTTTCTTGATGTCTTGCCAATTAACATTCCTGGTGTTCCTCCCGAAGGAAATAGACTTTATCATAGACCTCCTTCATGATACTCAACCCATTTCTATTTCCCCTTACCATTTGGCCCCGGCGGTCTTGAAGGAATTGAAGGAACAATTAAGGGACTTGTTGGAGAAGGGATTTATTAGACCTAGCCAATCACCATGGGGTGCTCCAGTGTTGTTTGTGAAAAAGAAGGATGGGTCACTTAGGATGTGTATTGACTACCGGCAACTCAATAGGGTCACTATAAAGAATAGGTAACCTCTTCCAAGAATTGATGATTTGTTTGACCAATTGCAAGGGGCTAGCTATTTCTCTAAGATTGATCTTCGATCTAGGTATCATCAACTGAAGGTAAGCGAGTGTGATATTCCCAAGACGGCCATCCAGACTAGATATGCGCATTATGAGTTTGTTGTGATGTCTTTTGGGTTGACCAATGCACTGGCCATATTCATGGACCTTATGAATCAGGTCTTCAAACACTACCTTGATTCCTTTGTTGTGGTCTTGATTGATGATATATTGATCTATTCACATAGTAGGGAGGAGCATATGGGTCATTTGAGGGTTGTGTTGCAAAGATTAAGGAAGGACAAATTGTACGCTAAGTATGAAAAGTGTGAATTTTGGTTGAAGGAGGTTGCAGTCCTGGGTCATGTGGTGTCGGGGGATAGTATTAAGGAGGATCCAAATAAAAGCGATATGTTTAGAAATTGGCCTAGACCATTGACCCCATCGGATATTAGGAGCTTCCTCGACATGGCTGGTTATTATAGAAGATTTGTGAGTGGGTTCTCCTCTATTGCTTCCCCTATGACGAAATTGACTCAAAAGAAGGTTAAGTTTGTGTGGATCGATGAGTATGAGAGGAGCTTCCAAACATTGAAAGACAAGCTTGTGTCTGCTCCTATATTGTCACTACTAAATGGCCTTGAGGGATTTGTCGTGTATTTTGATGCTTCTTAGGTTGGTTTAGGTTGTGTGTTGATGGAAATTAGTAAGGTCATAGCTTCTGCCTCTAGGTAACTCAAGGTACATGAAAGGAACTACCCTACCTATGACCTAAAGTTAGCCACCATTGTGTTTGCATTAAAGGTTTGGCGTCACTACTTGTATGGGCTGCATAAGGATGTGTTTACCGATCATAAGATCCTGCAATATGTCTTCACTCAAAAAGATCTCAACTTGAGGCAGAGGAGATAGTTAGAACTTCTTACAAAATATGATATGAGTGTGCACTATCATTCGGGTAAGAAATATGTTTTGGTGGATTCTTTGAATAGGATGTCTATGGGTAGCCTAACTCATGTTGATGGCGGTGAAAAGGAAATGGCTAGGGAGGTGAACCAATTGGCTAGATTGGGGGTTAGGTTGGAAGAGGTTGGTGATGAGGTGTTGTTGTCATTGATGGGTCTAAATCTTCATTGGTTGATGAGGTGATAGCAAAACAAGATCTTGACTCCTCCTTGCTTGAATTGGAGGCCTTGGTGAAAGAGGGAAAAGTAGAGGTTTTCTCCCAATGGGGAGATGGTGCCTTTAGGTACCAAGGTAGGTTGTGTGTGCCTTGTGTTGATGGTTTGAGGGAGAAAATCATTGATGAGGCCCATAATTCTTTTTATTCTATCCACCCCAATTCCACCAAAACATATAGAGATTCGAGGAATGTGTATTGGTGTGAACGCATGAAGAGGGACATTGCAAAATTCATTTCCAGTTGCCATAGTTGTCAATAAGTCAAAGCCGAACATTGAAGGTCGGGTGGCCTAACCCAAGAAATAGAGATTCCTACTTGGAAGTGGGAGGTGATTAATATGGATTTTGTGGTTGGGTTTCCCAAGACTAGAAAAAGTTTTGATTCCATTTGGGTTGTTCTGATAGGATGACGAAATCGGCTCATTTCTACCGGTTAAGACCACATATGGGTATGAAGATTATGCAAGTTTATACATTCATGACTTGTTAAGGTTGCATAGGGTTCCTTTGTCCATCATATCAGATCGTGGTGCACAATTTACTTCACATTTTTGGAGATCTTTCCAAAGGGGTCTTGGTACTAGTGTTAAGGTTTCTACGGCCTTCTATCCTCAAACAGATGGCCAAGCTGAGAGGACCATCCAAACCCTTGAGGATATTCTTAGAGAATGTGTGTTAGAGCTTAAAGGTAGTTGGGATAATCATCTTCCCTTGATTGAGTTTGCCTACAACAATAGGCATCATTCTAGCATCGGTATGGCTCCATTTAAGGCTCTTTATAGTAGAAATTGTAGATCACCATTTGGGTGGTTTGAAGCTGGTAAGATAGCTTTGTTGGGACTGGATCTAGTTATAGACGCTCTTGAGAAGGTTAGGATGATTAAAGAAAGGTTAAAGATGGCCCAAAGTCATCAAAACTCCTATGCTGATGTGAGAAGAAAAGACCTTTAATTCAAAGTTGGTTATTGGGTATACCTAAAGGATTCACCCGTGAAGGGTGTGGTCCATTTTTACAAGAAAGTCAAGTTGAGTCCAAGGTATGTTGGTCCTTTTGAGGTCATAAGGAGGGTTGGCAAGTTAGCTTATGAGTTGAAGTTACCTAGTGAGATAGAATTGGTTCATCTGGTATTTCATGTCTCTATGTTGAGAAAATGTGTGGGTGATCCTAATGCTATTGTGCCTCTTTTGTGGTGGGGGTTGTTGAGGATAACTGGACATATGAGAAGGTTCCGGTTCACATTTTGGATAGACAGGTGAAGAGATTGAGGAACTAGGAGGTGGCATCCGTTAAGGTCCTTTGGAGGAACCAACAAGTCTAAAGTGCTACATGGGAGGCCGAAGCGGACATACGAAAGAGATATCCTTATATTTTCAACTCCACTCAAGCCTAAGGTACTAACTCTAAGTCCCCAATGTGATTTTCTTATATTTTAGCCCCTTTGTCATTCATATGCATTCATATCTAAGTTGGCAAATTTGTGATGATTTTTACATTTATATTGAGATTTTGAAAATGGTATTTAAATGTAACGACACATTCTTGTTGGGATTGATTTGTTTATGGTCACTCTTGTCTTGTACATCTCTTTTATATTCGAGGACGAATGTTCCCAGGGGAGATATTGAAACGACCCCAAAAAGTGCCTAAAAATGTACCTCGGAAGTGTTCTGAATCGTAATTTCCATATATCTCAAAATCCATGCGCGATATCAAAAATCCATCTTCATATTATTTTTCAGGAGATCAAAATTAGGGAAAAAAGGCTCTAACCCCAATTTAAGAGAAACCTTAGCAAAATTTTAAAATCGCAAAAATGCGATTTCCAGAGACGATTTGTGCCCCTAGCGCGATGCGCCAAGGGTGCACTCCTATTTTTTTGTCCAGTTTTTCTATCTCGGTCCAAGACTTTTGGGTCATGGGCCTAAGAGTTCCCAAATGTGAACATACCTATACATAGCCATATTTCACCCTCATATCATCCTAAACATTCCCCAATACTCACTCAAACACGTGGTTTTATTTTCACTCCTAAATTCAAGTCTCAAAACCTCTTCCGAATCTAAGGATTTCCTTCAAACTTCAAGTCTCTACCTCTAATCTTCACCAAGTTCATCTCCAAGCTAAGGTATGTGGGTTTCTTTCATGGGTTTCTTTCACCCATGATGCCCAAGCTTCCTTTTCTTACAAATTGTATAATTTAAAGGTGATTTATTCATGGGTCTTGATTAATATGAAAATCACTGCACACTATGTTTGAGCATATGAAATTGTGACTATTTCATCATATTTTGAGCTATGAGTCTAAGATCTTTGGGAGGATTGGTGAAGGGCTTTGATGTTTAATGCTTGAGGGTGTTACCAAGTATCCATTAAAGCTTTTACATTGAATTTACTAGCATGATTTCACTCTTCGATTGCATGGTTTAACACTAGCAGTATACACCCTCTAAGTGTTTGATAAAACGTGCCGATATAGATTCTTGAGGAATTGAAGGCCCAAAACATGAGATATGATATGATTGATGTTATAATGATGAAATGAGCTTATGTCAATATTATACTCTATATAAAGTGTTGCATTAGACCATGCCCAATCCAGGGGAACTAAGAGTCTGGATAACCGAGATGGGGGTTTGTGCTCATCAACCATGTCAGGAGTTTATACTTCACCACCAGAGTGATAGGGTTATATTATCATCAACTATTAGAGGGGTTTGTACTTCACCACTAGGGTGATGGGGTGAGATAATCATCAACCAACCAAGGGGTTTGTACTTTGGAAATCTAGCTTGGACTCTTCTACACATATGATATCCTATATGAGCATGAGTTACTTAAGAATGTTTTACTTGAGTATTAGTCATACATGCCATATTGTTTTATTATGCCTATTGCCTATTTTTATGCATTTTGATTGTGATGCCTATCTCATGTTGCATTGCATCCTACATACTTGGTACATTTAAATGTACTAACACATACGTTTGCCTACATAATATCACTATAGGAACCGGAGCCCAAGTTGATCATCCTCCCCCTCCACAAGGCTAGTTCGGTGCTACTCAAGCTATTTGGTGATTCCTTTATTCCAGAGACATTTATCTATGTTTCTCTTATTATGTATTGAGACACTCTTCTTTATTTCTATTTTGACTGTGAGGGTGAGCCCGGTTGCTTTGTCTTGGCCCCTGCTCTTATCTAAGTAGTTGAGGTGTTTATTAGACATGTTATGTATCTATGATATGAGCTTTGATTCTTTGTCTCTAGATTATGATGTTATGCAAGCTTTCCCTTTAGTCCCTTTTGCCCCATTCTTACTCTTTAGTCTTGTATGTGCTTCCTCGACCAATGATGTGTAATGATAAGTTAAGAGGATTGTTTGTGGTTCCTTTGGGTTCCCCATTTGTCGTGTCACGTCTAGGCCCTAGTCTTGGGTCGTGACATTCTCGCTCATCTAGTAATACTCGTGTTAATAGAAAATCACCAAATGCTTAAGTATTTAAATATTTATATATTTTTTGCTTATTGAAGTTGTGCTTTGGCATATTTTAATTTCATAGCATATTTTAATTTCATACTTTTGTATTAAACATCTATTGTTATGTTTGTTATATTATAATGACTAATATTGAATAGTGTTATGCAATTATCATTTATTAAATTTTAAATCAAATTAGTGACGAATTTGATTTGTCACAATTGATTTTAAATTTGTGATTAATATATCTGTAAGAGATCCGTTTTGTGACAAAACATTTTGTCATAATTTATTTGGAACGGAATATTCCTTCACAATTACTGTGAACAGATTTAAAAATTTATCACGAAAAAACTATTCACTCACTATGTTGTAACGAAATGTTCTGTCAAAAATATGTCTCAAATTTGTGACAGAATTTTACCCAAATACAAGAATTTATTTTTCACAGACATGTCTGTCACAATGTCGTGACAATAATTTTGTGAAGGAATTAATATTCGTTATGAGAATTTTGTGGCGGAATTGAAATCTGTCACAATGAGTTTATGACCCCAAGTTCTGGGAGGTCCATATTTTCGTCACAAATCAAAATTTGTGACAGAATTAATTGTCACAATTTCGCTTTTTTCTTGTAGTGACACTTTTATAATCATCTTGGTGGTCATATGTCACACCACGGGAGGGTACCTTAGACGTAACCAACACCTAGAGACTATTGTTATTCCCCAAGTGAACCACTTCGCCTCATCATATTCATCCAATCAATAATCTTATTAATCAGCGGAAGGTAAAAGAGAATAAAAGGGCACATCTCATCTCCTAGTCTCAAAATATTAATATAATGAAAGGCTAGCAGAAAGAAACTAGCTCACAAGTCTCAACATCAACATCCGACTCTAGTCTATGAAGCCTCTATCACTATCAAGTGGTGCTAATGACAGACCCATGACTGCCTCAATCAAAACAAAGCTAATCAATCTAACTCTGAAGCAAGATGAAATAAATATAATGAATCCTCCGAAGTAGGGGAGGCTCACCAATCCGCTGAACGTCTCAAATCCTCAACGATGCACCTATTGATGGTTCCAGATCTTGTATCTACATCATGAAATGATGCAGTCCTAGAGGGTACATCAGTACATGGAATGTACTGCAATGTAAAATAGCTAAGTGAAATTGAAACGAGTACAATAATATAGAAACAACAATCCACTCGAAATAATAACAATATTCATGTCAAATTTCTATCTAAAGTAAGAATACAGAGTAGACAAGTGACTCATCAACCAATCAACTGATCAATCAAATCAGACACAACTTAGAGGGACTCATCTCAAAGGAACCCAACTCAACTCATCTCATCACATCTCATCCCATGTCATCTCAATTCAAAGTACTCAAGGTAGGAGCTTTCTGGGAGTTTCTCTTATCCGACAAGAATCACTTACGAGCCAGTGATTGTACAACAATCACACTGATGTTTCCATAGCCATTCGGTACTTCTAGGTAGAGAACAACTTGAAACCACATGGACAAGTCCAAATGGAGATGACAGATAAGTCCTCTACTGATTTCAGGGACTTCTAATCAGAGGGGACCTCATCATAAGGTGATGTGGTAGTCTTGATCCTCATCTACACTTGGCTACATAGTTTGACGAGTACGAGTTGGACTAACTCTTACTCTTTCTGTGCTCGATACTCCTCCCATGACTCAATGCTCATAAAATAATCCATCCAATCAAACTATCTCAATCAGCCTCGTAGAAGCACAATCTCTCAATCAGTCTTATAGAGACTCTAATCATCTCATCAATCAACATCTGAATCAATAGCTCAAGGATTTGAACAATCATTAGGAAACAATTGAATAGACAAATCATTAGATCTCATTTCTGGAGACTCAAAGAACTATCAAGTTCTATCAACTCATCACCATTCTCATATCACAATCACAATCTCTATCAACATTCTCAATCAAAGTTCTAGACTCGATCCCTATCTTTATTCATGCAATCTTTAGAAAAATAATAAGTAGGGTTTTTGCAATACTTCATGTAAAAATATTCAATTCAAGAAAACAAGTTTATGATGATCATCAACATACGGAAATACATGTAGTAAACATGGTTTCTCAAGAAAATAATCAAAAATCAATGCATGTAGACTCAAGTCCTTTAACTCTTATCAATGCATGTAGACTCAAGTCCTTTAACTCTTATCTAAGACCATCTATGGAACACATGAAAGAAAAATTTCATGTTTTCGTTTAGCCTTACATGCCTGGGATGAAGCTTTAATGATCAATCTTCAAGAATATTCCTTGAATTTCCCCCAAATCAAGCTTCTCTCATCTCATCTCTCAAGCCCTAATCTTTCAATTGTTTAGAAAAGGACTTAGAATAAGGTTTAAAACCCCATTTATGCTTCAAAATGACCTAATTTGATCGTGATTTGAGTTTATGAGAGGTTGGACATTGAACGGAATGCCCCTCAAATTAAAATTAAAAAATTTCAACTTCGGAATGCCCAGTTTGCGACGCGGACTAGGTGCACACTAGTTTATTTTCTAATTGAAAACTCAAAACAGGTTGAAAAAACTATTTTTTATGAATTACACATAAAACGCATCTCATGACTGCGATTTCTGTGTAATTTTTTTGTAAATCAATTTTCGATTGATTTTTCTAATTCCTGTCAAAAAAATTAAAAAAAGAAATATATATATATATATATAAGTGTAGGTCCGCGTCCTAGGCATGTCGCTCCATGGGAGCGCACCGACACTGTTTCAGAATTAATTATGAAAAATTATTTTTTTTTACTCGATCGTTCTAAAATTCGACCGAGATTATTTTTTGCACTCAATTTTTTATGCTAATCAGAAATCCGATCTCGGATTTTCCATCAGAGCTTGGGAAGACACATTATGCACACGATTCTACTCTAGGGATATTTTGGTAATTTTATCGAGTGTTACGTTATCTCTCCCTTGGGATCATTCGTCCTCGAATTGTGAGTAAAGATGGATATCAAGGCACGAATAGACTTAAAACTCATCTCCTCATTCATATCTATCAATCAAACTCTCAATTCTATCTCAATCAACAATCAACTCTATTCGAACTCAAGCATAGACAATTGACTCAGGAAAAGATAATCAATTTAGTTAAAGGTAAGGAAATTACATATAATATTCTCATCATTAGGCACGAATAACAATCAAGTCTCCTTTCAATACTCAATCAACCAATCTGAATTGTCACAAGTCACTCAGAATAGACGAATCGGTCCAGATCAAGAGTAGAGATACTCTATTAGACATTTTCACCATCAAGCACGAATGGAACGTCGAAACTCAATCAATTTGAAACATTTAAACAGTTCGACAATTAGTCTTTCGAACTCAAGAAGGAAACCATCCACTCTAATCGAGAATGGGACCATCGATACATAAGACTCTATGTACAACTCTGAGGCTTAGCACCTCATGTCATTGTGCTGCTCTTCATGACACTCCATTCTGTCAAGTTAAACTTATAGCTCCTATTCAACTCTCTACCTATCCACATCCTCTTATTCCATTCAAGCCTACTTCTTAGCCTCAAGGTTCTACCCTTAAGATGATCATATTCATACAAAGCTAATCCTCAATACTTAGCTATATACTTCAAAGGGATTTTTCATTAAAATTTCACTAGTACTCTTCACTACTTCACTATCATGAAGTCTTCGATAGTCTGTCATCAATACTCGCATAACAATGACCACGCATTCAAGCCTATCACTCTAACCACTTTAACTCTATCTTAGAATTTTCATGCTTACTTAGCACTTCTACCTCCTCCATTCAACGAGCTCCCACTCAAAGACACACCATCATATTATCACCTATCTATTACACATCATAATGTCTTAATTATCTCGTCCTCACTATCTCTCGTTACATAACACGAGTACCATACCAATGTCACTATAAGGATACATTCACTCCTCCTCAGCTACTCTCATTCTCCATCTTCTACTATCAGCATCACTAATTGGACCAAGAGGAACTCGTCATCCCCTCTATTAGCAAAACCCCAACTATTACTCCTCTCTATGCAAAATAAGCATGAATATCATCAGAACTCAAATACTCATTCTCATGAATAGACTTCGAAGACAATGTCTAGAGTTTAAACTTTATCTCCAATATTATTATTAGGCACGAATACTATCAAAGACTTGCATACTCAAGTATGTAGAGGCTCAAAAGGATTATCAATTCCAAGATAGAAACTCAACTCCATTATCACAAATCAGGAGCACTCCTTCTCTCGCATCACCCATAACTCATCTACCTTCGTCAATACTTCTATCAAGACTAGAAAGTTGTACTACTCAAAGAGATTGGAAGGAAAGATCATTAGCATGATTCAATCGAGAAATCTTATCTAAGAACAGTCATAGAGTACAAGCTCTCTCGTCTATCAAGACTCATTCTGAGTTCTGAGAACTATACATAGTGTAAAACTCAGACCATATCTTCTTCAACATAGGACTGGAAACTCTGGGATTCATGGGGTAAGATCAAGATTACTGAATGAATGAACTCATCGCTTTTCGTCCTCACAACTCAATATGAATAATAATCAACAATTGGTGTATGGGACTAGGCCATGGGCATTGCAGTCGCATACCAGACGGGAATAAACCATCATCTCATTGGAAGAATAAGGAATGTATGAAATGACAGGAGCTGATGTCTTATCTTGATCAGCATTTCTCTATCAAACTCAAGATCTACTTCGATTTCTCATATCACTATCTCCCCTTATCTCAAGGGCCATCTATCAAGTTTAGCGAATCAATTTTCTCTACTAGGCTATAAGCATATACCTCCACATGATCATGGAGTCACTATCCACAAGAATGTCTTAAACTCTTCAGTTATGCTACGGTCATATGCATATGACTAGCTACTCAGACTCTTTGCAATGATACTACTTTTAGCTTCTTATTGTCCCTATGGAACTCTCTCTCGGTGATTGCTACTCTTAATGGCATACGTAACCACTTTTTACAACTTTTACAATCTAACCTATTCTTTTGCCTGCTAACACCAAACTTTTGTGCTCCCATAAACTCATTTTTATAAGACTTAGACTATAATGGAAAACTCCTCATCATGTATCCATAAACCACAATCCACTTAGTTGCTCGGGATGACATAGAATACTTACCTCAGCTTTCTCTATATGGACAAATCAAATACACTATCTAGATTCTTATAGTAATCATAGCTTAGAGCTTCACACACCTTTACACAATCATGGGTACACATCTCAAGTCTCTTCTTATCTAATGCTTCATCCCAAATTCTCTATTTCCATCTAATGCACCTCCACCATACTCGCTAGCACACATTCTTTGCAAGTTAACACCTCGATTTCAACCACACACTATGGTGAATATCCACATAAAACTATCACTGTTATGATACCATCTCCTCTTTCACACTACAAATATTTGAATACATCAGTACAGAACTCTTTCTAGTTCTGAGCACGCTTTATCATATCCTGAAACTAACTCTCTCTCTCTCTATACATCATCATAACAATAAGAGGTTACTCATCACTCTTTCATCAATCTTATGGAAATCGGCTCGTCACCTCATTACTTACCTAATAGGTACATAACTCTAACTACAAGCCTCAATCAACCATCACTCTTGCTATCTCATCCTTTTCTTTCCATCTTCATCCTTCTAACTCTAGGATGATTCAATTCTACTCAGGATTTATAAGGCCTCACATCTTACTCTTAGGTGCTAGCACTAAGCTCTTTTAGAGACATAGGGAAGCAAATTTTGAATAAGAGGATCTGGGTACATCTAGAGGTATCTCAAATGAACGATTAATACGAGTAATAATGCACTCTTTCTAGACAATCAACTTAGCACACTAGTCGGCTTCTCTCAAGCCTGATGCAGTCTCTCTATCTTTTTGATTACTTTATCGCAAGGAATCTCATCAATAAGAATTTGAACATTATTATCTCTATCACCCCATGTTGGAGGCATCGTCGAAAGGTATAGAGCATTGCATGAATCATGATACACTTCTTAGAAAATAGTTCTATCGCACGATTTAGAATCTGAAAGAAGGGAAACAATTCCTAAATATCCTATAGCCTCCAAATTATGGATGTGGAGTTGTTCATTCCAATAATAAGGACTCTACTAGACACAGATCCATAGACTCCCTAGGACTCTTAAACTTGTGCTTTGGTACAAGTTTATAACGCCTCGGGAGGGTACCCTAGATGTAACCGACACCTAGATACTATTGCTAGTCCCCAAATGAATGACTTGGTCTCATCACATTCATTCAATCAATAATCTTACTAATCAATGAAAGATAAAAGAGAATAAATGCGCACATCTCATCTTCCAGTCTCGAAATAATAATATAATAAAAGGCTAGTAGAAAGAAACTAGCTCATAAATCTCAAACATTAACATCTGACTCTAGTCTATGAAGCCTTTATCACTATCAAGTTGTGTCAATGACAGAACCATCGCTACCTCAATCAAAACAAAGTCAATCAATCTAACTCTAAAGCAAGATTAAATAAATATAATGAATCCTTCGAAGTAGGGGAGGCTCACCGATCCGCTGAACGTCTCAAATCCTCAATGATATGCTTGTTGATGGTCTCCATATCTTGTATCTACATCATAAAATGATGCAGTCCTAAAGGGGATCTCAGTACATGGAATGTACTGCTATGTGAAATAGCTAAGTGAAATCGAAACAGGTACAATAATATAAAAACAACAATCGACTTGAAATAATAACAATATACATGTCAAATATCTATCTAAAGCAAGAATAAAGAGTAAACAAGTGACTCATCAACCAATCAACTCATCAATCAAATCAAACTCAACTCACAGGGACTCATCTCAAAAGAACCCAACTCAACTCATCTCATCACATCTCATCACATGTCATCTTGACTCAAAGTACTCAAGGTAGGAGCTTTCTAGGAGTTTCTCTTATCCGACAAGAATCACTTATGAGCCAGTGATTGTACAACAATCACACTGATATTTCCACAACCATTCGGTACTTTCCAGCTAGAGAATGACTCGAAACCACATGGATAAGTCCAAATAGAGACAGCAAATAAGTCTTCTATTGATTTTAGGGACTTCTAATCAGAGGGGACCTCATCATTAGGTGATGTGACAGTCCTGATCCTCACCTAAGCTTGGCTACGTAGTTTGACGAGTGCGAGTTGTACTAACTCTTACTCTTTCGGCGCTCGATACTTCTCCCATGACTCAATACTAATAAAATAATTCATCCAATCAAACTATCTCAATTAGCCTCGTGGAGGCACAATCTATCAATCAGTCTCATACAGACTCTAATTATCTCATCAATCAATATCTCAATCAATAGCTCAAGGATTTGAAAAATCATTATGGAATAATTGAATAGACAAATCGTTAGAGTTCATTTCTTGAAACTCAAAGGACTATCAAGTTCTATCAACTCATCATCATTCTCATATTACAATTACAATCTCTATCAACATTCTCAATCAAGGCTCTAGATCGATCCCTATCTTTATTCATGCAATCTTTAAGAAAATAATAAATAGTGTTTACGCAATAATTCATGTAAAAACATTCAATTCAAGAATATAAGTTTATGATGATCATCAATATATCAAAATACATGTAGTAAATATGATTTCTCAAGAAAATAATCAAGAATTAATGCATGTAGACTCAAGAACCTTTAAATCTCATCTAAGACCATCTATAGGACACATGGAAGAAAAATCCCATGTTTTGGCTTTGCCTTATATACTTTGGATGAAGCTTTAATAATCAATCTTCAAGAATCTTTCTTGAATTTCCCCTAAATCATGCTTCTCTCATCTCATCTATCAAGCCTAAACTTTCAATTGTTTAGAAAAGGACATAGAATAAGGTTTAAGACCCTATTTAAGATTCAAAACGACCTAATTTGATCATGATTTGAGCTTAGGAGGGGTTAGAAATTGACCAGAATACTCCTCAAATTAAATAAAATAATTTCAACTTCGGAATGCCCAGTCCGTGAAACGAACTCGGTGCGCACTAGTTTATTTTCTGACCAAAAACTCCAAACGGGTTGAAAAAACTATTTTTGATGAAATACACATAAAATGTATTTTTCATGAATGCAATTTACATATAATTTTTTGTAAATCGCTTTCTGATCGATTTTTTCAATTCCCCTCAAACTATAGTGTACGTCCGCATCCCAGGAATGTCGCGCCTTGGGCGTGCACCGACATTATTTCAGAATTAATTATAAAAAATTATTTTTTACTCGATTGCTCTAAAATCCGACCGAGACAATTTTCCCACTCAATATTTCATGCTGATCACAAATCCTATAACATATTTTCTATTAGAGCTTGGGAAGATACGTGATGCACACGATTCTATTCTAGGGGTATTTTAGTAATTTTGTCGAGTGTTAAACCAAACTATGAATATTGAAAATCTAGAGAAATTTAGTTGAAGTTTGAGAAAGTTAACTTGGGGTTGTACTTTAGTCTCAAGGATCTTTAAAAAGTTTGTGGTATTTGTTTGTAAGGTATGATCATGTTGCTTCCATAGTAGTTCAGATCAGTGAAACCCCTAATCTCCGCACTAGTTGGAGTTAATTCAAAGTGTTCGAATTTGAAGACTTCCCTAACAGGATCTCAAAACTAAAACAAAGCCTTGATCATGTACTGATCTGGGATGACATAGATTAGAAAGATCAAAACTCCCACTAGTTGGGCAACTTCTCTGGCATGATCTTGCCTAATTGTAATACCACTCATGTGCTTCGGAATGTCCTATAGCAATATTTTTGAATATCTCAAAATCCATGCATGATTTCAAAAGTTTGACTTCGTATTCTTGTTCAAGGGGTAAAATTGTGTGGAGAAGGGTAGCCCCTGAATTTCAGAAGATCCTTAGCAAAAAATAATTCTTACAATGGGAAGCCAAATAGTCAGCCTGCGAGCCTAGGCTACTACATGCCTAGGGTGCGCCTCAGTGTTGCTTGACCCACATGCCTAGGGCGCGGACCAGTGCAATTTTTTCCTTATTTTTCTTGTTTCATCCAAGGGCATTGGGTAATAACCCAATGCTCATTTAAATGTGAAACCCTCCTTTTTGGCCATTTTTCAACTTTAGCACTCACAAGAACCCTCTCTAAACCTCTCCAAAAACATCATCAAATCCCCCATTCAAATTCAAGGATCTCAAGCACAAGTTTTGGAATTAAAGAATTCAACTCAAGCCTCAAGTCTTGCTCAAGTTTATTAAAAGAAATTTCAAGGTTTAAAGTATGTGGGTTTCATTCATGGCTTCCTTCTACCCATGAAGCCGAACCTCATCTCTTTATCAAATTTCATGATTTTAATGTTGAATACTTTATGGTAAACTTTATTATGCAATATAAGTATGCTAGGAGTTGTGTTCATCAAGTATTGATTAAGTATGCATGAATATACATTGAAGCTATTTCCATGAGTTGATTTATGCTTATTGAGGCTATACATGACATGAATTATGAGACTATGAATGATAGTGAATTTTTAAGATGGATTTCATGACTCCCAAATGAGGGTTTTACTACTATATTGGTAGGTTGACTTAAATTACTTCAAATTGAATTGACTTTTACTCCTTCTTACCCCATACTTCTAAATCATGTGATTTGAGCACGTGTAGGCATACCCACCATGTGTGATAAAGTTTGCAAGGTTATGAATCTTATGTTGATGGAAGGCTATGGCCACATTTGCAAAACAAGTAATTTATGATAAGTTATGGGTTCCCAAGCATGTGTTGGACTCGTGAAAGGTTCCTGTGATCTACAAATGAACTATTGAGCTCTTATGCTTTATTTTATGCTCTTGTGAATTGTGAAGCCTACTAGAAGGGATTATGAACTATATTGTATGCTTTACCCTCCAGTACAAGGCAAATGTCTACATGAAGGGGTTATGAACTATGTTGTGTACCTCACCCTCATATACAAATTAATGTTATACAACATATTATGCTTACATGAAGGGTTTATGACATATATTATACATTCACCCTCATGTACTATCCATTACCTACTAGAAGAGGTTATGACCTATGCTATATTCCTCGCCCTCTAGTACAAGGTATTTGGATGAGTTATTCATGTCACTTTATTGTGTTGAACCAGTTATGCAAGCATGATTCTTCTCAAGTATGTTTACACCCATTGATTATACATGTCATATTAAGCTCATATCTATCGATTACAATTATGCATCTTGATTATTATTCTTATTACCGTTGTTGCATTGCACCCTCATACTTAGTACATTCCAAGTGCTAACGCATATTGTATACCTACATGATATCACCATGTAGGAATCGGGGCTCCTATTGATCCTCCTTTGCATAGCTATCCAGATCGTTGAAGTTAGTCATTGATGAGTCCTTATATACGGGGACAATAGCTATTCTCTTTCATGCCTATGTTAAGACTTCATCTTATATTTTGGATACTTATCTATGAGGGTGAGCTTAAGAGATGTCTTGGCCCGCCGCTCCATCTATTAGTAGAGGTGTTATTGGATGTGAACCTCATCTATTAAGCTTGACTTTTTTATGCTTATGTTATCATGTAAGACTCCCTTAGACTCGCCTTCTTTATGTTCTATTATGACTTGTCATTATCTTATTTTGTTTCTGCAACTAAGAATGAATATGTGATATGATAAGAAGCTTGTTTGAGGTTCCTTCGGGATCCCTATTCACCATGTCACGTCTTGGCCCTAGGTTTGTATCATGATAAACTTGGTATCAAAGCACTAGGTTGTTAATGGTCCTCAGAAATCCAATAAACCATGTCGAGTAGTCTTTTATGTGGTTGTGAAACGCGCCACAACTATGAATAGGAGGCTATGGGGCATCTTAGGAAATGTTTCACTTCTTCATGATCTATGTTGTGCTCTAGATGTAAACATAAGGCTTCCTCCCCTAATGAATGCTCTATTTCTCTTTTATATTATGCCACTACCAAGAAGAAGACTAAGATGAGCCCGCAGACCCAAGGAGGGTCCGGCTCATCAAGCTCATCAAGGAGAAGGGGCTACATAAGTTGTGTTCCGAAATGCAATAACCATATTGGCACATGCTATGACCAATCAATTAAATCAAGGGGCCTAAGTTCCTCATGTTCCTACTGCGGCTTCAAGGTTGAGTGTAATGACCCTAAAAAAAGTGCTCGATAATATGTCTCGAAAGTGCATGGACCGTAATTTCCACATATCTCAAAATCTATGTGTGATATCGAAAATTCAACTTCATATTCTTGTTCAGAGGATTAAATGGAGTGGGAAATGAGTCCAACCCAAATTTTAGAGCAAACAAATCGCAATTTTATTTTCTCAAAAATTCACGTTCCAGTGAGGCTTTCGCACACAAGGTGCGATGCGCCCTCAGTTCATTTTATGTGTTCTTATTCTTGTTCGGTCCAAGACTTTTGTATCTTTGGCCTAAGTGTTCCCATGCATGGAAATACCTATACTTAGTCATATCTCACCCTCATATCATACAAGACATTCCCCAATACTCAGTTAAACATTTAGACAAGCATTTCACCCAATTCAAGTGCCCCAAACTAACTTCTGGATCTCAAGAAGCTCATTCAAGCTTCAAGATCTTATTCAAATCTAATTCAAGCTTACTTATGTCATTTACGAACATCATGGGTCTCGTACATCAAGTAAAGTTCAAAGTAATTTCCGTTGGCCAAGTTTTGCATAAGTATCCATAGTAGGGTCAACTTTAAAGGGGCATATCTCTTAGCACATACAAAAATTGGTGGCCCACGACCTACTAAATAAAAAATCTTTGCATTAGCTTTCCAATGCACTTGGTTTCACCTTCTCTAGAGTTTGCATGAAGAAATTATGCTCGTTTTCATAAAACTTATATGTGCATGGGTATATATGGGTTTTTGCCAAATTCTGCCTCATTAATGGCATTCTATAAATTTAGCCATTTCTATTGGTATTTTGGGAATTCCTATGCAATATTAACACCTTTTAAAGACCAAACCCTATTCTTAAAGATCAAATTCACTCCTTCCAATTGGAATATACTTTCAAATTCTCTCAAGAGCCTCCATCAAAACCCCAATACAAATTCAAGGAAACTCAAGAGCAAGCTTTGGATTCCAAG
>JAABOM020129676.1:0-21263 GCA_011800125.2 Solanum clarkiae
ATTAAACCAACAATAATAGAGTGTTAGCATACAAGTACAAATATATATAAACAAGAAACAAGAAGAGAGTTGAAGTGATTTTGGGCCTTTATCCCGTTTAAATCTCCGTTATGACTTTTGAGTTTTTTCCTTATACTATTTATATACACACGTATATTAATGTATTCTTTCTCCCAAAATCTGTATAACAGCTTCTTTCTCCTGAGAATTGGGATGATTCAAAGAGGGGGTCGAGTTGTCTCAACCCGAGAGGATGCAAGAAGGAAGAGTCCAAAATGAACTCGGATAGAATTCACATGCAACAAAATAAGTAAGACACATAAGTAACTCAAAAATATTTAATAATACAATTTAATGTTTTGCTATATTGTTACCAAAACAAAATGCATCAGCCACTAAAATACTATGAGATCAACACCAAAGACAAGTTGCGACAAGTTGAAATTCTAGCAAAGATGTCTCAAGAAAAAAAGCAATAAACTAGAACTAACACGCTTTCTTGTTTGGCACCCTAAATGTTGATCAAGGAAAGCTTATTATTGAGATATGCAACATAACAGGAGAGTTAGAACAAGAAGGCTAAAGTATGATGCCAGGTGAGCTTTTTCGAGGCGCAACAGTGTAGTAGTAAAGAGAAACTAAGAAGGCTCCAAGGTGTAGCATTGAACAAAACTGATGCAACCAAGAAACTAGTAAGTGCAGCAACAACAACTATACGAACTAATGCAAACCAGTAGGTGCAGCAATGCGAACTGCTACAAACCAAGAAACTAATAGGTGTTGCAACCACAATTACACAAACTGATGTAAACCAGTAAGCTAATAAAGAGAAACTAAGTAAAATAAACTAAAGAATTATTCAGCAAACTGATAAGAGTTTGTAAGGAAACAATCATGATATACAGATTCTTGAATATAAAAATGAAAGAACTCATGCACAATTGCTCAGAACATATGAAAATCACATCAAATAACGCATATAACCATTATCATTAAAACTGAAATTTCAAAACAAAGGTAGTGAAATTGATCAGCTATTGGCGTTGAACTAACGATATACGTTTTAATGAACCATTTCTGTGACGGACATATGATTTAATATATCAAAAGACTCATGCTTACAGGATGAATAAAATTGAGCAATGACCCCATACTGTTCATAGCTTTGTTTTCAAACCAAACTTAAAATATAATGTGAAAAAAACAAAATTAGGCTTACGAACCCAAAATAGTTCATGAAAGTGTATTTATGAAAATACAAAGGAAAGGATATTTCAAGTCATGAATCAAGCCTATGAAATCTTATAACTCATCAAATGAAAGATAAGAGAGGGAAAAATTGAGATTTAGTGCAAACTAAAGAAAATAACTCATATTTGCCTTAACAGTGAAAGAAGCTTAAAAGAGAATATACTATTTCGGCTCCAAGAAAGTTGAAAAGTGAAACAATTATGCACATTTCGCACCACATAGAACAAGCTCTTCAATTCCTTTGCAACTAAACAAATTCAAAATGTCGCGTTTTATTAAAGGCGATGACATCTTAGATCTATATAGACCATTTACGAAAGAAGGCTTAGAAATGAATTTTGGTTCCAAAAATTAGACAAAGGGTGTAGGTGACAGTCCAGAGAGAAGAAACTGTGTAGTTACGTCTCTACGGTGAAAACTGAATAAATATTATAACTCCCTCATATCATCAACGATTCTAGTAAATTGTTGAGGCTGTTAAAGCCAATTGAAACACCATATAATGATATTTTGTAGATCAAGAAGAGGCAGCCAGCAACTGAAGTTGATGCCTAGATCAACAGACTACTAGTTAAAGCAAATACGACTAGGAGACTAAAACTAATAACGGTTTAAGGCAGTGATAACAACTTAAAACAGGGGAGTAGGGAAGGAAGTAGGAATGTACCTCAAAATTCAACTCCAAAACCAAAATTAATAAGTGACCATGACGAGACAAACAGATATATAAATTAGATATTAGTTCCAGGGAATAAACATCTATTTTAAGACAGGTAGAAAAGAACCAGAAATGATTTGAAGAAACCAGTTAAATTGCAGCAACGAGTATAGCTAGAACATGATCTGAAATTATTTTTTGGACCACACAGTATACAATACTAAAATAGAGAACAGAGAAGCAACCATATTTTGTACATTTTTGAGCAAATTTCTGATATAACGAAGACAAACACAGACCAAAACACTTATCTCTTGGGAAGAACTAAACGGCCTTGACATCACACTAGGCAAGTTGTGATGACCATAGGAAAACCAAACAGGCAGCGTTTAAGGAATCACAACATTACCAAACGAACTAACCAGTTGAACATGGATCATAAATAGCAGAAAAAAGATAACCCAATTATCATATTGACAAACTGTATTCTAATGACAATAAGACATAAAGACATAAAATTAGCACTCAAAACGTAAACTACAACATGTTAAAACTTGAATCATTAAGAAGCCGGTCATGTTGAAGCATGAACTAAATCACAGGTTGTTATCTTGAAACAGAGAAACTAACAGACTTAAGGTAGATAGGAATATTTTCGAAACAACCATAGAGATGAAGATGAACATTAACGTTATGTTCGTAAAGAAACAAAAATGACCCAAAGAGGGAGGTTACGACTTGTATTTTATCTCAAGCTTAACAAACTTAAAAGAGTAATCGAACAGGACATTCAAACAAAATGACGAACACGACTGACTCTGGAAGCCATATTAACAGCAAATAACAACATTAACTCATCATAACAGAGATTTCCAGTCAGCAAACCAAACGCAAACAGAATATCTTTCACATTCAACCACAATATATAAGACTCGAAAGTAAAGTGAGATTGGGATATTACCTTTGTTAGAGCAGCGAATTGAGGACGATGAGCTTGATGAAGTTTCGACACCACAAAATGAAGCTCGTTCGTTTTCCTTCTTCAATGAAACAGATTACTCTAGTTTAATAGCTTCAATCGACTAACCTTCGGGACAGCTAAGGAATTTCTAGGTTTTTTTCGAATTGATTCCCGCCCCTTTTCTAAGGATTTCGATTTCGTTTTGATTTCCTTACTATCAACGACTATGAATTTTCTTTCATCCCTAACTCTAGAGGACTTCCAGGTGACTACGGCCCTCAGCTTTTCTCGGTTTCTTTTCAGACTTTTCTGGCTATCGACGACTGCTTAGGGTTTCTCCGTATTTTTTATCGCCGCCCCTCTAGCTGTCGACTCTTGTCCATGGCATTGAAGGAGAGGAGCTTCAAATATCCCCCTCCTCCATTAATGTAACAGACCAATTTTGAAGGAAAAGAGGGGTACATGGGGAAGGGGAAAAAGCTCGCGGGGAAGGGGAAAAAGGGTTTCTAGGAAAGGGAAAGAGTTTGGGAAAGGGGAAACGCGGGAAACGGGGTCTGGGGAAAGGGAGAAGAAGAAGGGGAGGCGGTTGGGTTGCATTGGAGAAGGAGAATGAAGAAGGGGTGGGGCCATGGGGAAAGAACGAGGGTTGGGGAAAGAAAGAAGAAGAGGAACGGGTAAAGGGGATATTGGGGCGCGTGTAAGACACGTGCCCGTCTTAATTTTTTTAAAATAAAGCTCCGTAAGTAATTTGACACCGTGGAGGGTAAAAATTGGGTGTCAACAGACCTAAATCTTTTCAATCAATATTTCATGAATTTAAGCTCTCTTTAAATAAGGGTTTTCACTATTTGGATTTATTAAATTAAATTGATGTATGGGCTGCACATACTTGATGATTTTGAGTTACTTTAAGGTCTATTTTGATGATTTACAATCGGGTTTATGAAATTAAGAATATGCATGTCCCTTTTCAAGTCTTGTTTATGCATAGGTGATTATAATATGATCTTAAATGTAGATTTAATTATGTTTTCATGTGAATTTCATATTATATTGATGAATTTAGATTGAATCTTAATTAACCCATGCTTTCCTCACATCATTCGTGGCATATGCATCTTGACATTATAATTTATAGAAATTATGAAGTGGGTTAAGCTCAATTATGTTTTATGATATTATTTTGATAAGATATTGGTTATGACAAGAATGTGATCACATATATGTGTTTATGATTATAGATCTTTGAGCATTATAGAAAGGATCGTATATCAAAGCACCCATATGCATGAGTATTATGATTATGAGCTATGATTTGGCATTTGAGCCTAAGTATGAATTGTTATGAATGTGGTTTGGCCTTTAAGCCCAAGAATGCATGAAAATGATTTGAAAGCTTTTTCCCTCTTTTACAAGCATGTATATATATGTATTCTAGTGGAATGATGACCTAGCCCCGATGTATTAGATGACGACATGGACTATCCCCAAGGGTCCATACTCCTTTCCTTGAACTATGTGCCAGCATAAAATGGTAGTCATCACCGAAATGACTAGGTCGTAAGGGATGACTATTCATTTATGATATGATATAATATGTTTTGATAAGGAAATCCTTTCGAAATGATGGATCGTAAGGTGTGCTGTAGATTACCTTTGGAAAATAATCTTCTCTAACACGATGGGAGGTCAACATCAAACAAATTCATGTAATGGCTTGTATGAGTTTGAGATGTCAGTTATGGCTATATCCCACTATATATATGAGCATCATTTGCATTTCATGCATCATGAATTTCATAGCATATTGTTATATTACATTCTTTGATATACGATCCTTTCTATATTTTGTGCCCTTGCCATCTAACATCATATGCAGGTTTTGGTAAGTTACATGGATTGCACCCCGCATACTTAGTACATTCAAATATACTAATGCATACTTTTATCTATATGATCTCACCATGTAAGGACCGAGGACTACGATCATCTACCATACAACTTTAGCTTGGATCTTATATTTTGCTTGATGTAGTGAGTCCTATCTTCCAAGTACAAGCCATCAACCATCTACCTTATGTTGGTTTTGCTTATGTTATCCTTATTTTGAGTGTGAGCCCGGGACATGTCTTGGCCCCCGTCCCATTTTATGACTAGAGGCATTGTTGGACATCTTGTAGACTTTTGTCGGGTCTATGTGTTATGTGTTGTATTTGGAGCTTATAGTTATGGATATTTTTTTAATATGATTATTATGGATTTGTTATGAGGACTATGATATTTATGTATGTTTGATGTGGAAATGTGGAAGATCCTAAGTCCCGAATTTCCTCCTATAGAGTGAGTCATACTTATCTGCCCCTTAGTTTTTATATGCTAAGTGTTATGTAAATCTATGTTAACTCCTTCCCCTATGATATCCCCATTGCGTGAGTCCTACTTTCTCATCCCATAGAACTATGTGTTTACTTTTTAATACGCTTCTGAATCAATGATGTGACTTTGGATACTTTGAGGCTTGTTTGGGGACTCTTGGGTCCCCATTCTCCTTGTCACTCCTAGGCCCCAGGTCCAGGTCATGACAATATGTTACCAAAGTAACCTCTATTGTGTAAATATTATTTACTTTGAACATGTAAACACGTTAAATATATTTGAAATAATCATCCTAAAGGAAAATTATTTTGGCCAGATTATGGATAGTCATGAATATGTGATACATTTATAATTCATGCTAGTAATATGTTAGTCCAAAGAAAGGCATATTGTTATGCCGCTTTTAGTAATCAATGTTTATGGACTATGTATAAGAGTATTTCTTACAAGTTAGTATTTTTATCCAAAGACTAAATGATAATGTTGTGTTAGGTATCTTGACATCGGCCCACCATTCATATGTGTGTGTGTTTGATAAATGTTAAAAATTAAAGCATAATGACAGTAAGTATCAGGACATTAAGGATAAAATTTCAAAGTTGTCTTGTGTCAATTGAGCATATAAGTACAAACTCGATAATTACGGAGTCACCCATGAAGGGTTTGTAGCCTAAAGTATTTCGTGGGTGCCTGGCTAATCTCGGTATTATAAGATTCAATGATGAGCCATTCTAGTAGGAGTTTATTGTTTTATTTATAATTTTGACATGCTAAAGTTTATTTTCTGTACAAATTAAAGTTTTATGAAGTTTATGAATTTTTATGTATTTATTGAAAACTCTGAAAATAAAGATATTGACTTTCTGTTGTGATTTTGCATAAGGTATATGAAAGTAATTTTAGACGATTAAAGTCATAAAATAGGACTGATTGGAAATAGGCATGATTTAGATTATTTTGCATGTAATTTTCATATTTGATCTATGTCATTGATATTGCCGATATTTGTGACTATTGATGGGTTTAGTAATGAACATATGATACGAAAACCGGTTTGATCCTATATTAGTGTTATCAATGGACCAAATTATTTTGAGATATTTAAATTAAGATAATAAAAGTTTGTGCACAGTAAAGCTTCAACTATGTATGATTCTTCGGAAATAGATGTGGTCCAAGTGGGAGATTGTTAGAATTTTGATTTTATGGTCTCACATATTAATATATTTATACATAGATATGTTATCATTAAAGTAGTCCATTTTATGATCTAACTAAGTGTTAAACTATTTAGGCTAAAAGTAAATATTTATTAATATGGGGGTCAATTTGAATAAGAAATCCCATAAACCTTTTCATATGTTTGATGGAGTCTTATTGAAGAGGTGTTTCTTAACCTGAAAAGGTGCTTTTATAATTTTTTAAATTGAACGGTCCCTAAATCGGAAGACAACGTTCTTTTCTTCTCTCCATCTCAAAAAAGAAACTCAAAGAAAAATTGTCACGATCCAGACCTAGGGTCTAGAGGTGACACGGTGAATGGGAATATCACACTCTCTAACCTTCAACTGATGATACTCGGAACAGATATTGATCTTTGAAAAGTGAGTATCCCTTGAAGTTGGTCAAACAAGTCATCGATCCTAGGCAACAAATACTTATTCTTTATGGTCACCTTATTCAATTGTCTATAATCGATACACATCCGAAGGGATCCATCTTTCTTCCTTATAAATAACACCGGAGTACCCCATGGAGATATACTTGGCCTGATAAAATCCTTCTCCAAGAAATCCTTCAACTGATCCTTCAATTCTTTTAACTCAGCCAGTGCTATACGATAGCGAGGAATAGAGATATGTTAAGTATCCAGAAGAAGATCTATGCCAAAGTCTACTTCCCCTTTAGGGAGGAATATAGGGCAAGTCTTTGGGATACACGTCTGTAAACTCATTCAACACCGAAACCAACTCAAGAGTGGGTAACTCGGACTCTACATCCTTGACCCTCACAATATGATTTAAACACCCCTTTGAGATTATCTTTTGAGCCTTAAGGTAGGACATAAATCGACCCTTTATAGCAGAGTCACTACCCTTCAATTCAAGAATGGGCTCCTCGGGAGGTTGGAACTTGACCTTCTAGGTCCTATAATCTATAGTAGCATATGATGCATGCAACCAATCCAACCCAAGAATCACATAAAATTCATACATTTCAAGTTCCACAATATCACATGGGAAAACCTTACGTAACACATAATCAGGGCAACCACGATAAACCCTATGTGCAACAACTGGTGCCCTGGGAGGAGACACTCTAGCACTAGCAACCCGAGCATTAGAACCTTGGCCCTACTAAAAGCGACCAAAACCACCATCCCGAGAGCCGAAGAGTCCATCATCAAATCGGGCCCTCTTAGGATCATGCACCCTCTTCTCTTTGAGTTTCTCCCTTTCAATCTTTTCAGCATACACCATGAGTCTAGATATATCCATGTCCTGAGTGAGCATCGTTGTACGACACTCCTTCACCAGCAAGTTAGAGATACCAGAAATGAACTTATGCATCCTTGCACGAGGGTCAGCCACAAGTGTTGGAGCATACTTGGAAAGCTTGGTGAACTTGAGGGCATAGTCCCTCACACTCATATTACCCTACTTAAGGTTGATAAACTCAGTCATCTTAGCATCCCTAAGCTCAAGAGGGAAGAAATGATCTAGGAAGGCAAGCTTGAATTCCTCCCAATTAACAGCATCACCATAAACTCTCTCCATAGACCACTGAGTGTACCATACTTGGGCCACATCTTTCAACTGGTAGGCAGCCAATTCAGCTCTCTCCTTAAAAGTGACACCTATAGAAGTCAACACTTTTATGAGCTCATCAATGAACTCCTGAGCATACTCATCAGCCTTAGACCCAAAGAACTCTAAAGGATTCATCCAGGTGAAATCCCTCACTCTAGAAGCCGGAGTAGGATCCTGAGGAAGATTGGCCTGCCTAGTTTAAGTAGTCACCACCTAGGCAAACATAGCAAAGGTTATACGGAATTCACCATTTGAGATAGGCTCATCCATAGGCCCTTGAGGTGTTTGACCCTGATTAGCTGGGGCTGGTCTACTATAAGGCATTTTTCTGATATAGAGTAAGGATACCATCAAGGTAAAGAACTAAATAGACTATCCATAGCATGACATAAGATATGAAGAAGTGAGAAAATACCTACAACGTTTTATAGCCTCCCATTCATAGGCTTGGTGCACTTCACACCCATGAATAGAACTCTACTTGACGCAACATGTTGGACTCTAAGGATCATTTGCAAACCAAGTGCTCTGATACCATCTCTATCACGATCCGGACCTAGGATCTAAAGGTGACACAGTGAATGGGAACTCGAGGGTCCACAAATAAGCCTCAAGTACCATAATTCACGTCATTAGTTAAAGAAACATATAATTTTAATGGACGAAAAAGTAGGACTCACGCTATGGGGACATCTTAGGAAAAGAGATTAGCATGAATTCACATAGCACATAGCACATAATAACTAAGGGGCGGTAAGTATGACTCACATTATGGGGGTGATCCAGGACTTAGGATCTTTCCACAACATAACATAAGATCATCTTATAACAACATAATCCATAAGTAGCCATGGACAACAATCTCAAACAACACTTAGCATTAAATGAAAAAAAGTGCACAAGATTTCAAATGATGCCTCTACATAAGATAGGTCGGGGGCCAAGACATAACCCGGGCTCACCTTGAAAGTAGATAAAGTAGAAAAAGAAGAAGAGTTAGTGGTTTGTCCTTGGAAGATAGGACTCACCATAACAAGTATAACTTGAAACCTAAGCTAGATATCATACAGTGTATGAATAGATTCCTCGGTCCCTATATGGTGAAATCATGTAGGCAAAAGTATGTGTTAGTATGTTTGAATGTATTAAGCATAAGGGATGCTATGAATATGACTTATCAACCTGCAATCAATGTTAGATGACAAGGGCACATAATATAGAAAGAATTATATAGCAAAAAAGTAGTATATCAATATGCCATGATGAGCATGATGCATAAATGCAAAAATATTTTATATATATTAAAGATGGGACCGTAACCGACATGAGACCAAGTGTCCATGCCTTGGAACCCCGTTGTCTCCTTCATAATAATAAGAAGTGACCTACTTGCCAAAGGTTGATCCTTACCATATTTTCACCCTTGGGGAATAAATAATCCTATGTTTGACATATATCTTAAGGAAAGGAGTATGTACCCTTGGGGATAGTCCACGCTGACATCCAATCCATCAGTGCTAGATCACCATCCCACTAGAATACATATATACACATGCTTTTAAAAGAGACATAAGACTTTCAAATTTTTTAACTTTCTTTTATCGTTATATGTGTTTTTAGGCCTAAAGGTCAAATCACATTCTTTATAATCATGCATAATAGGCTAAGAAGCCAAAACATTCTTCATGACATACTTTTCATGCATATGGATCACTCCTTAGAGCATATTCTTGAGAGATAAGTATGGATCCTTCGGGATATCCCACTCTGACTCAAACCTCAATAGATTCTCCCTTAAACATAGTGGTATAAGCACCCATAAATTGCTCAATGAGCCATAATCTTAGACATATACGTGATCAAATTCTTGTCACAGCCAATATGGTATCAAAATCATGTCATCAAATGTAATCGGGATTAATCCGCTTCATAATTTCCATAAAATCTCATGTATATGAATGCATATGCCATGAATATGATGAGAAAGACATGGATAATATAGATTCAAACTTGTTTCAACATTACATTATAATATTTAAGTAAAATGGTAAATAAAATTCACATTATAGCATAATATGGAATACTCATATATACAATAAGTTTAAAGGGACATGCATATTCATAACTTAATAAATCCAATGTAAATCATCATAATAGATCTCAAATCAACTTAGAAATCTATAGATAAATGTAACCTAAACATTACTTCAATTTAAGGAATCACGATATTTAAAATCTCAATTTAAAGTAAGCTAAGAATTCATGAAAGTTACTTGAAAATAGTTTGGGACTCCTTGATTGAAAGGAAACAAGGATCAAACCCTCACACCTTGACCAATGAAGAAGTTTTCAAGAGAAATTTGAAGGAGACTTGAATTTTCCTTGATCCCCAAGTTGAAAATCTTCAAGAGTTCTTGAGAGAAATTTGAGAGACTTTTTAAAATGTGAGGAGTGAGTTTTGAATGTTTAGAATAGGGTTTAGGTCTTTAGAAGGTCATTAGATAGCATAGAAAATCCCAAAAAACCAATAGAAATAATCAAATTTACGAAAACACCATTAATGAAATAGAGGAAAAAATTGATCGGAACCACTTCACTGAAGGGTACACAACCCATGTGACACTACATGGTTCGTGTACCTAGCCCATGAACCAACACTTAGCAAAAATTTTGGAAGTTGGAATTTGTCTCAACACTTTAGGATTTTTGAGGGCCAAAGTGAGCTCCACTGTTGGCCATACGGCCTGTGAGCCTCACCACAGTTCGTGAGGTGGGCCGTGGTGCCAATGATAGCTAAGAAAACTCCCCACACCACCCTTAGAAGACCCCATGACTAGCCACACGTATGACACCCTATAATTTCATGCTCTTATGTATCCATATTTCAATCCTCGTTTGTGTAAGTGGGGAGTGCATTAGGGTCATGGGAGACTTCTAGTATTTAGACGAGTTCAAGACTTTCCTATGAGTTGAGTTTTGGGTGTTGGTTTATGTAAGAGTCAATTTTAAATGAGCATATATTTTACCAAACATAGAATTGGATGACCCACGACATATAAAATGAAAGCCTTTTGAGTTAGCTTTCCAACGCACTTGGTTTCACCTCATTTCGAGTTCATATGAAGTAGTTATGACCGTTTTCATGAGAATCTCCCATGCAGTGAAACCACACGGGTACCTTGATGGGCAATGGAGTTTGACGGGCCATTTGGGCTGCCTTGAGCTAGAAAAGACCATTTTTGGTCTAAGGCATGTGACGTGGCCAATGGCACGAGCCGTGTGGCTTGCCACTGACCATGTGGCTAGTTGTGGGATGTGTGCAAGTGAAGCTTAGTGAGCATAGGAGGAGGTTTTTTGGACAAGTGTTGTGCCATGACCATCCACACGGGCCGTGGCAATGCTCAAGAACTGTCTGGCCTGGCGTGGAGCCTCCTAGCCATATTTTTCTCACCAAGTGTAACTCCACAGGCCACTACATAGACCGTGTAGCATCACATGGTCCGCGGAGCCTCCCGTCAAAGTGACAAAATGTGATTTTTCCAAAGTATCACAACTTCTAACATTTGAAAAAGTCTCACCTCATGGGCACTCAACACAACCCGTGTGGCCCTGAGTGAAGCGTCACTTTTTCAATTTTTCCATTCGTTCATTAATGGAATTTTTGTAAATTTTATTTATTCTAATGACCTTTTTAGACTTTCAATGCTATCTTAACCTCCCCAAAAGACTTAAACCCTATTCCAAAAGATCAAACTCATTATTCTCAACTTGAATAAACTCTAGAAACCTCTCAAAGGCCTCTTCTAAGACCCAATAGGAACTCAACGAAACTCAAGAACAAGTTTGGATTTCAAAACTCTATTCCAAGCTTCCATTCTTTCCCAACTCGATTTCAAGAGACTCAAGGTCTAAGGTATGTTGGTTTCAATCATTGGGTCTTTTCACCCATAGTTCCCAACCTCTTTTTTATTTATATAAATTCCATGTTTTCAAAATTGATTATCTATGGGTATCTCTTATTATGAAAGTTAACTATAAACTATGTTGGGATTATATTAAATGTTGATTGTTTAAGCATGTTTTGAGTTACGAATCTAAGATCCATTATGCGATTCAATGAGGGGTTTTTGATGTATCCTGCATAAGGGTATTACCAAGAGTTGGTAGGTGGTTTTACATTGAATACTAACATTACATACCCGCCAAGTATTTGATAAAATGTTCGGTTTAGGGTTCTTGATCTATTGATGATCCATTACATGACCTATGACTTGTATGACTTTATGATGATAAAAGGAGGGTATATATGTATTAATTTCATAAAAAGTATTTGTAGTGTTATGAGTTGACCATAAAATATTGAGGGTTTAATACCTCAATCACCATAGATGATAGGGCATGACAACCATCAACCAATTAAGAGGTTAATACCTCAATCACCTCGGATGGGGGTGGTATGCCATCAACCAATTTAGAGGATGATACCTCAGTCACTTTAGAGGGTGGTCATGCCCATCAAACCAATTGAGGGGTTGATTCCTCAATCACTTCCAAGGGGTGGTCTACCTTAGATTTCAAACACTAAGTTGCTTTGTTTATGATGATGGTCTTGTCCTACACATGAAATATGTTCTATGTATATATATAAGCATGTTTTACTTCAAGCATCATTCATGCATGTCATATTGTTATTATACTATCCATTGCTTATGATATTGCATTTTGCCTATATGTTCTCTGTGTCTTATTGCATTGCATCCTACATACTTAGTACATTCAAACGTAGTAATGAATACTCTATGCCTACATGATATTACCATGTAGGAACCGGAGCCCCACTTGATTCTCCTCCTCCACGTGGCTAGTATGGATTCTCTCAAAGCAAGTTGGTGAGTCCTCAACTCCGAAGACATATTTATCTTGCTTTATGGTATGTATCGATTCTTCTTATGTTGGAAACTCATGGCTACGAGGGTGAACCCAGATATTGTCTTGTCCCCTCTCCTACTATGTGTTAGAAGTGTTTTTGGAACCTTATGATATGTTAACGCTACACGATTGACTTGTTATATTTCTATGGTATCAAAGGTGTCTCTTAGCCCCGTATTTCCTTTTTCATCTATTGTTGTTTTATTGTATAATTGTTTCCGCGACCAATGATGTGTAATAATATGCTAAGAGGCTTCTTTGGGGCCCTTCGGGTTTCCCATTAGCCCTGTCACATCTAGGCCCTAGGCTCGGGTCATGATAACACGACCAGTGAGCCTCACCACAGTTTGTGGGGTGAGCCGTAGTGCCATACTTGGCCAAAAATAATTTCTCCACACCAAGATTGAACTACGCTTAGGATTTCTCCATCCTTGAAGTCCATACAACTAGTACCACTGGTCATACCCCAATACTTAGGCCAAAACTAGTTGTTTCAGGCCCAAGGCCACCCTCACTGTTCGTGTAAATCCATACGTCCCGTATAGGTGCCCGTGTGATGACACAACATAGGAGGCTTTACGAAAATGGGCATAACTCCCTCATTCGAACTCCAAATGAGGTGAAACCAAGTGAGTTGGAAACCTAATTCAAAGAGCTTTAATTTGGTATATTGTTGGTCACCCATTTCATTTTTTCCCAAGAGATATTTCTATCTAAAGTTCACCCTTCAATTGGTACTTGTGACAAACTTAGCCAACGGAATTCCTTTGAACTTGGCTTAATGTAGGGGACCCATGATGGCCCTAAAATATATAAACGAGTTTGAATTGAAAGCTTGCAAAAGAGCTTAGCTTGAGTTTGAATGTCCTATTCTAATCTCACAAAAAAAAATTGAGGTATTACACCAGGTCATTACAAGAACTATTTTCAAGGTTTAGAAGATCAAGTTTTTAAATAAAAATATCATCACGGAACAAGGTTAGTGTCATGACCCAAGCCTAAAGCCTAGACGTGACACGGCGAATAGAAATTCGAAGGGACCCTAAACAAGCCTCTTAGCATATCATACACACATTTTTGGTTGCGGAAGCAAAATAAACAACAATAAGAAATATAAATAAGGATAAAAAAGACTAAGGGAAATCTTTGATATTTATAAAACATTCAAGAGTCAGGATAATAGCATAATTACATTAATTGTTCTAACAACACGTCTAGCATTGATTGGGTGGGGTCCAAGATACCTTCCGGGCTCACCCTCATAATATCAAAGTTGATAGCAAAAGAAACAGTAGCAAAGCTAGTGTCCCCAAACTTGAGAACTCACCAAAAACTTATCTTCCAAAGCATTGAGCCAACCAAGTGGAGGATGATCGAGAGTTTCTATGGTTCCTACATGGTAACATCATGTAGGCATAGAGTATGCATTAGTACGTTGAAATGTACTAAGTATGTAGGATGCAATGTAACAAGTGATAGGAAATATAATCAAAATGCATAAGCATAAGCAATGGATAGGTACTATACAATATGACATGCATGATTAATGCTTGAAGCAAAGTATGCTTATATAGAATATATTACAAGTGTATGAAGGGACCATCATTATAGACCAAGCAAACGGTTACTTGGAATCCAAGGCATGTCACCCCCTTATAAGGTGATTGAGGTATCTACCCCTCAATGTGATAGTACAGGCATGTCACCTCCCGACAAGGTGGTCAAGGTACATACCCCTCAACGTGGTAGTACGAGCATGTCCTCCCCCTCCCCCCGACAAGTGGTCAAGATATATACCCCTCAACGTGGTAGTACGAGCATGTCAGCCCCCGACAAGGTGGTCAAGGTATATACCTCTCAACGTGGTAGTATGGGCATGTCACTCCCCCTCGACAAGGTGGTCAAGGCATGTCACCCCCTCACAAGGTGATTGGGTATATCAACCCCCCAATAAGGTGTGGTCAACTTGCAACACTATAGATACTTCTCATGCATTCAATATATATATATATATACACACACATCCCCCTTCATCATCACAAAGTCACTTGAATCACAAGTCATATAATATATCATCAATAGCTCAAGAATCCTTAACAAGACATTTTATCAAACACTTGGTGGGTATGTAATGTTAGTTCAAAATTATACAATTCAAGAGTGAAATCATGTCCAAAAACTCAAGGTAAATCAACCCACCAACACATAGTAAAGCCCTCACGCAATATAGCTTGAAACCCTTCATCAAATCTCATAGTAGATCATAGATTCATAGCTCAAAACATGCTTAAATAGTCAACATTTCATGAAACCCCAACATAGTTTATACTCCAATTCATAATAAGAGATACCCATAGATAATCCAACTTGAAAACATGCAATTTACATAAAAAGGAAAGTTGGGCACTATGGGTGAAAGGACCCAATGGTTGAAACCCACATACCTCAACTTTAGGGATTTCCTTGATGAAGATTTGAATGAGAACTTGAAGCTTGGATGAAGTTTCTTGTGATCCAGAAATGAGTTGGGACACTTGAATTTGGATGAAATATTTCACTAAGTGTTAAAAAGAGTTTTGGGAGTGTCTTGAATGATATAGAGTTGAAAAATGACTAAGTATAGGTGTTTTTACGCATAGGAGGGCATGGGGCTATGACCCCAAGGCCCTTGGGCCAGAACAGTTTTTGAGCCACAAAATAACACTGATTTGCGCCCCTAGCACATCGCGTCCAGGGCGCGGATCGCCACTGGATAAGAATTTTTTTGGAAATCTAATTTTCGCTATGGTTTCTATAAAATCAGGGTTATACCCATTTCACATTCAATTTTTCCCCTCTGATCATAAATATGAAGCCAGATTTTGGACATCACATACGAATTTTGAGATATATGCAAATTACGATTGTGGGCATTTTCGAGGCACAGTTTCGGAAACTTTGGGGTGTTTCAATTAGTATCTTTTTTAAAAATTCCTATGTATTGTAAATGGAAATTTATGCAAAAGAAAAATTCTACTATGTTTGGTCTTGTAAGTGGATGCAATAATTTATTCTTTTCTTGGCCCTATCTATGGCAATCTTGTTTTGTGTGTGTGTATGCCTTTAAGGCAAAACATATACAGAGAAGAAAACAAAAACACATAATAGAGCATATACACTGATTGAGATACATTGTCTTCTTCTATTAATTCTCTACCATTATTATTCCTCCCTTTAAATATGTATTCCAGTTAATTTTAGATTTATTTTTATAATACGTTATCAGTACGAAGCTCTGCTCATTTCAAGCTTTTCTAAATAGGTAACAAAGGAGGTAAGAATTTCATTTTATTGAATATCTAATATTTCAAAAGTTGAATTTATTGTTCTTAATATTTCTGGAACAAATTTTATGGCACTAGATGCTGAACTATATCAATGGGTCTGGTAGACACTATTAAAGATGACAATAAAGCATCCAGTCCAAACCATGCCAAAGCTTTGATATTTCTCCGCCATCAACTTGACGAGTGGTTAAAATTATAATATCTCATAATAAAACACTCCCTAAAATAGTGGAAGAATCATAGAGAATGATACGGCCACCTAAAGTTGGTCATCCTTCCACAAATACGCTAAAATTATGGAAGAATATTAAAGAATGATACGACCACCTGAAGTTGGTCATCCTTCCACAAATAGGTTAAAATTGTGAAAAAATATAAAAGAAATATTTGACCACCTAAAGTTGGTCGTCCTTCCACGAGCATGTCATTATTGGTTAAATCTAAGATTATTATATTTCAAATATAAACTGAATATAATTCAGCAACATTCAAATTTATATCACGGATGAATTTATGCGGAAAAAAATCACGGACTGAGATAAGCTTGAAAAAAAATACACCACATTCCCTCCGCAAATATGTTCCTAAAGCAGCAATATCGCGATATGGGATTTACTAAATATTCTAAATTGCTTACTCACCTTCTTATTGCTGAAAGACATACCAATCATTTAAATGTCTTGTTCAGCTATATCGGGCATCATTAAAAAGAGCTAAAAATCTAGAGAAAAACTTTATATCTGAAAATAATATAGAACCTATGCATCTGGATGTAACGGACTACTTAAATTTACTCAAAGAAATTCTTAATGATGATGGAAATATGGACATTAATAAACTTGGTAATATTTAAAATAATTTTATCTGATTGTTTCACTTCTATTTTTATGTATGAATTCATATTTTCATAACTCATGTAAAATGAATAAAATCACACCATTCTTATTGTAATATTTATGCAAGATTTTTCATTAAAAATGCATGAGGTCTAAAGTAAATATTCACTTAATTACTTTTCTCTTCAAAAGTAATGGATATGCCTCAGATTTTGTTTGGATTAATAATCAACCGCGAACATATTTGTGTAATTGACAGTGAAACAACTCACGCAATTTTTAAAGACAAGAAATATTTTTCTACTTTACTTATAAGAAAGACAAATGTTTCTACAATATCTGGTAATGCAAAAATAATTGAAGGATCCGGAAGAGCTACTATATTTCTGCCTAAGGGGACAAAAATTATTATAGAAAATGCATTATTCTCTTCTAAATCCCCGAGGAATCTGGTAAGTTTTAAACATATCCACAGAAATAGATATCATGTTGAGACACTAAATGAAATGAATGTTGAATACCTTGGTATAACCAAGAGTGCCTCGGGACAGAAATATATTTTGGAAAAATTGTCGACTTTATCCTCTAGCCTGCATTATACAGAAATTTATGTCAGTGAAGCACATTCGATCGCAAACCAGAAGTTTACTGATCCAAAAACTTTTATGCTATGACATGAGTGAGTAGGTCATCCTGGATCAATAATGATGAGATAAATTATTGAAAATTCCACTGGTCATCCGCTAAAGAACCTGAAGATTCTTGCGAATGATGAATTTTCATATATTGCTTGCTATCAAGGCAAATTAATTGTTAGAATATTGACCCTGAAGGTCAGCATCGAATCCTCGAGATTTTTGGAATGTATACATGGAGACATATGTAGGCCTATTCACCTACATAGTGGAGTGTTAAGATATTTTATGGTCCTAATAGATGTATCATCAAGATGGTCTTATGTGTGCCTTTTATCATCCCGCAACCTGGCATTTGCGCGGCTACTGGCACAAATAATAAGATTAAGGGCGCAATTTCCAGATTATCCAATTAAATTTATTCGTCTAGATAATGCTGGTGAATTTACATCTCAAGCTTTTGATGATTACTGCATATCAATTGGAATAAGAATTGAACATCTGGTAGCTTGTGTTCATACTCAAAATGACCTCGCATAGTCATTTATTAAGCACTTACAATTGATATCAAGGCCACTGCTTATGAAATCTAAATTACTCGCTACCATGTGGGGTCATACTATCTTGCATGCAGTAGCACTTGTAGGTCTTAGAATGACCAGTTATAATAAATATTCTCCGTCATAATTAGTATTTGATCATGAACCAAATATAACCCATCTACGAATTTTTAGTTTTTGCGATATACGTGCCTGTAGCACCACCACAATGTACTAAGATGGGCCCTCAACAAGGTTAGATATGTATGTTGGGTTTAAATCACCCTCTATAATACGATAACTTGAACCGTTGACAAGATATTTATTTATTGGCAAATTTGCAAATTGTCAGTTTGATAAAATAATTTTCTCATAATTAGGGGGAGAGAAAACGGAAACCCAAAAAGAAATTAAAGAAATTGCGTGAAAAGTCTCATTACTATCTCATTTTGATCCACAAACACGCATCTGTGAACAGGAGGTCCAGAAGATCATCCACTTGCAAACAATAGCAAATCAAATGCCAGATGCATTTATTGATTTAAAACGGATAACTAAGTCATATATCCCTACAGTGAATATGCCTATCCGGATTGATATCCCAAAGGGACCATTTGCTAGTATCACAGCTTCTGAATCCCAAACATGCCTGAAGCGTGGTAGACCATTGAGTTCAAAGGATAAAAATCCTAGAAAAAAAGCCTAAAGAATAATGAAGATGATACTACAAAAGAACCTCCTAAAGAAGGTCAAGACTTGAGAAATCCTAATATTCCTGAAGAAATTTGTGAAGTCGAGACTCAAGTGAATGAAGAACTTCCAATAAGTTCTACTGATGATGAGATAAATTTAAATCGATCGAAAGTTACAGTTGATAATATTTTTGCATAAAATGTTATAATAAACATCATGCAAGAGAGTAAGGATATTGAGCCTAAATCTGTCGAAGAATGTCGACGCAGAGATGATTGACCTAAATGGAAAGAAGCAATTCAATTTGAGTTGAATTCACTCTCTAAGTGTGATGTATTTGGACCTGTAGTCCAAACACCTAATGGTGTAAAATCTGTTGGCTATAAATGGATTTTTGTACGAAAATAAAATGAAATTAATAGATACAAAGCACGCCTTCTTGCACAAAGCTTCTCTCAAAGACCCGATGTCAACTATGAAGAAACATATTCACCTGTTATGGATGCAATAACTTTTTGATATCTCATCAGTATAGTTGTACATGAAAATCTTGAAATGCATCTAATAGATGTAGTTATAGCTTACCTATATGGTTCACTTGACAGTGAAATTTATATGAAAATCTCAGAAGGATTTAAATTGCCTGAAGCATGTAATAAGTCTCGAAAAATATTCTCAGTCAAATTACAAAGATCATTATATGGTCTAAAACAATCAGGGCGTATGTGGTACAATCGCCTTAGTGAGTACTTGATAAATGAAGGATACATAAGCGATGTTATTTGTCCATGTGTTTTCATTAAGAAATCAAGATCAGAGTTTGTAATACTCGTTGTTTATGTTGATGATATAAATCTCATTGGAACTCCTGAAGAGGTCCAAAAGGCAATTGAATATTTAAAGAAAGAATTTGAGATGAAAGATCTCGGAAAGACAAAACTTTATATAGATCTGCAAATTGAACACTTAGCAGATGGAATTTTTGTTCATCAATCTGCCTATACTGAGAAAATCTTAAAACGATTCTATATGGACAAAGCACATCCGTTATGTACTCCAATGGTTGGTAGATCACTTGAAGCGAATAAAGATCCTTTTTGTCCTCCAGAAGAGGATGAAGAACTCCTTGGTCCGGAAGTACCATATCTCAGTGCTATTGGAGCACTTATGTATCTTGCTAACTCAACTAGACCTGATATAATATTTTTTGTTAATTTGCTAGCAAGGTATAGTTCTTCCCCAACACGAAGGCACTGGAATGGTATCAAGCATATTTTGTGATACCTGAAAGGTACAATTGATATAGATTTTTTTTATGCTAATAAAGGTTGTGCAGATATTGTTGGTTATGCAGATGCAGGTTATTTATCAGATCCACATAAATCTCGATCTTAAACAGACTATCTGTTTACTTACGGAGGAGCTGCTATATCATGGCGATCTACAAAGCAGTCCGTTGTTGCTACTTCTTCAAATCACACTGAAATAATATCAATTCATGAAGCAAATAGAGAATTTGTGTGATTGAGATCGATGATATATTCCATCCAAGGGAAGTGTGGACTGAAAAATGACGTCTAAGTACCCACAGTCATATTTGAAAATAATATCGCGTGTATAGCTCAATTAAAAAGTGGCTTCATAAAGGGAGACAGAACGAAACACATTTCACCAAAATTACTTTTCACACATGATCTTCAGAAGAAAGGTGAAATTGATGTACACTTGAACGAGACAACTAATGCATATTAAGGTCAATTAGAATTTTTCTTTTACATGAACAATTTAGGGGGAATATTGTAAATGAAAATTTATGCAAAAGCAAAATTCCACTATGTTTGGTCTTGTAAGTGAATGCAATAATTTATTCTTTTCTTGGCCATATCTATGGCAATCTTGTCGCGTGTGTGTGTGTATATATATATATATATGTATATATGCGCGCGTGCGCCCCTTTAAGGCAAAACATATACAGAGAAGAAAATAAAAACACAGAATATAGCATATACACGGATTGAGATACATTCTCTTCTTCTATTAATTCTCTACCTTATTATTCCTCTCTTTAAATATTTATTTCAGTTAATTTTAGATTTATTTTTATAATATTATGAATTTAAATCTTTGTCTAATGATTTATTTGTGATTCTGGATAGATTTCTTTAAAGTTTTCCAACAAAAACTAAATGTTTAGAAGTTGAAAGTTTGACTACTCTATTTTGATTTAAATATATATTAAATGTAATTAA
>JAABOM020129697.1:0-21260 GCA_011800125.2 Solanum clarkiae
TGATTCTTTTTTTGAGTGCAGGCTTGTAGTTTGGCGGTATGTGGTTGGTTGTTCAGGATCTACTTGGTTCTTTATTATTTTACTTTAAGTTAATTTCACTTGCTGAGTACCATGTGTTTGGTACTCACCCCCCTTGCTATAAGAATTTTGTATGTTGCGAGCCTAGATTGTCATGATACTGTCAACTTGTTCTTGTCCAAGGCGTCCTAATGGAGAATGCGAGAGGTAGTTATTTGCCATCCCGGCTGACATCTTACTCCTATTTATGATTTTGTTCTATTCTAGAGACAATATCATTTGACACTTGCGGTTCTTTTCCTATCTATTATGATACATTAGAAGCTTTTGCACATGACAACCAGGTTTTGGGGAATTTTCATTAAGTTGACTTATTATCCGTAATTGAGCTTTCATTTTTAATATAATTTGGTACTTTTAAGGTTATAGTTAGGTTGTAGACTGACTTGTCTTGGTGGGATAAGACGATTGTCATCACGCCCGAATTTCGGGTCGTGACACCTACCACCCATGGTGATTTAAGTACAAACCCTATCAATAGGTTAGTATATCATCGCACCCTACAACCCGTGGTTCCGGAGTACAAACCCCCCGATAGATTGGTGGATCGTCGCATCCTACAACCCGTGATGCCAGAGTACAAAACCCCCGATAGGTTGAAAGGTACGAACCCCCAACAAGGTTGATGTATATTCACACCCTACCACCCCTGGTGCCGGAGTACAAACCCCCCGATAGGTTATCAAGGTATGAACCCCTTGACAAGATTACCAGTGCGCAACCCTCGAGTAGGGCATGGTTATATTCTAACACTATATAAAAGTACCATATACATGTATTTATTGCATCATCATTTGATTATCATATCATCATCATATAGTCATTCAACTCATAAACATGCATTGGATCTTCAATTCCTCAAGAAACCATAACCAGATATTTTATCAAACACTTAGAGGATGTGTAGTGCTAGTGTAAAATCATGCAATTCAAGAGTGTTATCATGCTAAAAAATCCAATGTAAAACCATCAATAGATACTTGATAACACCCTTAAGAAATATGCATCAAAATCCTTCATCAAATCTTACAATAGATCTTAGTTTAATAGCTCAAAACATAGCAAAACAGTCACAATTTCATAAACCCAATGTAGGATTTTCATAATAAGTAAGACCTATAAGGAAATTATTTTAAAATCATGCAAATTTTAGAAAAAGGAAGCTTGGGTATCATAGGTGAAAGGAACCTATGAAAGAAACCCACATACTTTAGCTTTGGAGATGAACTTGATGAAGATTTGAGATTGAGACTTGAAACTTAGTTGAATTCCTTAAGATCCGGAGAGAGTTTTGGCACTTGAATCTTGAGAGAAATATATGCTTAAGTGTTTGAGTGAGTATTGAGGAATGCCTTGTATGATATGAAGGAAAAATATGGCTACGTATAGGTATTTTATCATATGGAAAGTCTTGGGCCCAAGACTTAAAAGTCTTGTACTGAAACTAATAACTGGCACCAAAATATTACACTGGCGCGTCGCGCCAGTGATGCGAAGTACTACTGGAAATTGACACTTTGAAATTTCAGATTTTGCTATGGTTGCTCGAAAATTAGGGTTAGACCCTTTTCCCCCTAAATTTCACCCCCTAAACAAGAATATGTAATCGGATTTTGGAAATAACGCATATATTTTGAGATATATAGAAGTTACGATTTTGGGCACTTCCGTAGCATATTTTTTGGCACTTTTTGGAGTCGTTACAATATCTCCCCCTTGGGAACATTTTCCCCCAAATGAAAAAGAAGCGTACAATAGAAGAGTAATCATAAAGTGATCAACCCCAACAAGAATGCAACAGTACACTTAAAAAACTCATTTTCAAAATCTCAACATGAGTGTTAAATCACTATGAACTTTTTCAATATAAACATGAATGCATGCAATGACATAGGGGCTGAAACATAAGACTTTAAATCATAAAAGCACTCAACGTGTTATCATAACTTTGAATAGAATGACAGAGGTGTGAATATTGCTCCTCCATGCCCACTTCGGCTCCTCGGGAGATAATATCGACTTTATGATTCTTCTAATGGGCCTTGACAAACACTACACCTTCACAGGTCAACCTTTACTGATATCCAGCCAAACATCTCCACTGGACCTCTTCACAGGCCAATTCATCCCCCAAAATGTACACAACCTCAAGAGTCCTATAACACTTGAATCACCAACACACCTACTCAACCCTAGAAACAAGAAGAACCGGACGCACCAAACACACATCCAAATGCACTTCCTATTCGTATGCAACCTCACTAACCTTCCTCAACATCCTACAAAGACTCACAAACCATGAATCCAACTCCCTCTTTACCAGGGTAAACTACACCTTTCATGAGCAAAGCCTTCAATCACCCCCTATCACCAATTTTTAAATCCAGGATCCCTTCCTCTCAAACCGGCATTTTGATGACCTTAGGCTGCTTCATCCTTTCCTAATCGACCTCACCTCCTTCATGTCCTCGATAATCAGATTCAGACCCAAAAAGGTCATCTCTCCCACTTCAAACGGCCCAATCAGTGATCTACAACGCCTATCATAAAGAGCCTCAAAGAAGCCAACCCGATGCTAGAATGATAGCTATTACTATAGGCGACCCAATCCAACGAAGATGACTATCCCAACTACTCTTAAGCTCCAATACAAAGCCTTAATCATATCCTCAAGTGTTCTCACCAACACATCAATGTACAATTTAGCATACTCTTCAGTACCATAAGTAGTCTTAACTGGTAGAAAATAAGCCGATTTCGTTATCCTATCAACCACAACCCAAATGTAATCAAAACCCTTTCTAGTTTGGGCAACCCAATTACAAAAATCCATATTAATCACCTCCCACTTTCAAGTAGGAATTTCTATGTCTTGGGTTAGGCCACCTGACCTTTGATGTTCGTCTCTAACTTGTAAACAATTATGACAACCGAAAACAAATTTGACAATGCCCTTCTTCATGCCTTCCTACGAATACACATCTCTCAAATCTCTATACATTTGGTAGAACTGGGGTGATAGAATAACAAGAATTATGGGCTTCAGCTAGGATCTTTTCCACTAAGCCGTCGACACAAGGTACACACAACCTACCTTGGTACCTAAGGGCACCATCTCTCCGTTGGGAGAAAATCTGCACCTTGCCCTCCTTCACCAAGGCCTTCAATTCTAACAAGGAGGGATCAAGATCTTGCTGTGCTCTTATCTCATCAACCAATGAAGATTTAGAACCGTCAACAACAATAACACCACCATTGTTAATCTCTTTCAACCTAACTCCTAGCCTAGCCAACTGGTGCACCTCCCTAGCCACCTCTTCATCACCACCATCATCATGAACTAGGCTACCCATAGACACCCTACTCAAAGAATCCGCCACAACATTAGTCTTACAGGATGATAATGCACACTCATATCATAATCTTTAAGAAGTTCTAACCACATCCTTTGTCTCAAGATAAGATCCCTTTGGGTGAACACATATTAGAAACTCTAGTGCACAGTAAATACATCAACATGCATCCACATAACCAATGACATTAACTTCAAATCAAATACCACGGCGGCCAACTCAAAGTCGTAGATAAGATAATCCTTCTCATGCATCTCAAATTATGTAAAGCAGAAACTTCCACCTGACCATCTTTCATCAACACACAACCCAAATCAATCTGGGCGACATCATACTACATAGCAAACCCTTCCACCCCATCTGGTGAGGACAAGATAGGAGCGGAGACAACTCCTTCCTTTGGGTCAACATAGTCATAGGAGAAGCAATAAAAGAGAACCCATTCACAAACCTTCGGTGGTAACCTGCTAAGCCCAAGAAACTCCTACTATCCAAGGGAGTCAAAAGTCTAGGCCAATTTCTAATCACATACGTCTCCTTAGGATCAATCTTAATACCATCCTCCGACACCACATGACCTAGGGAGGTAACCTTCTTTATCCATATTTCACATTTCACATTCTTAGCAGAGAACTCTTATCCCATGATTTGCAACACTACCCCTAAATGGTTCACAAGCTCTAAATAAATCAATACTTCATCACTAGACACCACCACAAACATAAAGAGGTAGGGACTAAAGACCCTACTCATGAAACCCATAAACTTAGCCGGTGCATAAGCCAACCAAATAACTCCAGCATAATCAAAAGCTCACTCCTAATCCAAAAAAAACTTAGGGATATCACCTATCCTCATCATCACTTGGGAACAAAATCCGAACCAAAGATCAATCTTAGAGAAGTGACTAACCAATTGTAGTTGACCACATAGATTGACCAATCTTAACCATCATATTAAAACCTTATGGGTTCTATAATCAAAGGAGAAACAATATGCAAGTAGCTGAACCACCTCAAGACTTCTAATCCAACAAACTAAGTTCAATGAAAATCACAAGACAAGACCCAATGCAATAAGAACATGGGGGCAACCCATAGAGATCAATTATACCTTAAGACAAGAAATGAACTTACCCTTTGTGACCATATTACAAGCCCCCCCTCAAGGACGGACTCAATAGAGAATCAGAACTTAACCCTACGGACCCTACATCAAGGAAAACACAAAATGCATGCAATTAATCCACCCCAAGCACACACAAAACCCCACAAGTCACAAGGCAAGACCTAATGCAATATGAATACGGAATAACACTTATGAACTTTCAAATAACAATAGGCTCACCAATGAGATAGACACCAAAGAGAGTTCGGGACACGCATGAAATCCACTTGCAATCAAAATAATAATGAAAGAAATAGTGATAAACTGGGCCCCTCAATGAAAACGTATCAAAGCCAAAGGAAATTTTAACATACCAGTAGTAACATCCAGTGCCTCATCCCTCCTTGATCCTCCTGATCAAATTCACCACCTTTTATATTGATCATACGGGAAATCTTGAATTCTATGGCCTATCTCACCGCACCCCAAGCATATACCCGTGTTCCTCCAACATGGGCCACCATGGTCCTTTCTACACGTAGTGCACCTGGGATTAGTGATCCCACCATCACCTCCTTTGCTCTTATTGCATTTACGAGGGCAATCCTTTACCTTATGGACCAACTCTCCACAACCATAACAAGCATCGGTACCCCTCAAGCATGGGCCATCATTGTGCCTACCACATTTTGGGCATCTACATAAGGCACCACACCACTACCACCTTTACATTTAGAACTTTGGAACTTACCCCGAACGCAGGCCTCTTGTCGTCACTACCCCTCCTCTAACCATTAAAAGTCTCGGGGGCACTAACTTGTTGACCGAGGTGAGTATCCAAGTTTGCCGCCTCTATGGTCACTTCCCATAGAGCATTGCGGGCCTCCACATTCCTCATATCACCATCCTAAGTAGTGAGGGACATATCCTGTAATGCAATGGTTAGAGATTAGCAATAAGACCTAGGGGACCTAACTCTATCGCACGACATAGATCATGAAGAAGTGAACATTTCCTAGAATGACTTATAGCCTCCTATTAAAAGTTGTGGAACACTTCACAACCATGAATAAGACTCTAATCGATGTAGTGTGTTGAATGCCGAGGATTTAACAAACTAGTGTTCTGATACCGTCTTTGTCAAGACCCAAGCCTGAGGTCAAGACGTGACCGGCAAATGGGGAAGCCGAAGGAACCACAAAAAGCCTCATAGCATATCATTACACATCTTTAGTTGTGGAAGCAATTAAAATGACAATAAGAGATATCATAAACAAGGAGAATTTGGACTAAAGGTAAACTTTCAAATAATAATCATCAAGTAACAAGAGAGTCAAGGCTGATAGGGTAGATAAATCTCATGTCCAAAAACACCTCTACTCCATAGATAAAAGTGGGGGCCACGACAAAAAACCGAGTTCACCCTTATAGTCAATACATAAATAAAGGAAAGATAGCTTTAGCACATAGTAAGAGATCATAAGCAACGTCCCGGAAATAGAGGGCTCACCAACAAGCTTAAGAGACAATCGTACTAGCCACGTGAAGGAGGAGGATGATCCAGCGATGCAACGATTTCTATATGGTGATATTATGTAGGTATAGAGTATGTGTTAGTACGTTTGAATGTACTATGTAAGTGGGATGAAATGAAACAAGAGATAGGCATCATAGTCAAAATGTATAGAGATAAATAATAGGTAGCATAGTAACCATATGACATGTATGATTAATGCTTAAGTAAAACATACTTACACAGAACATAACATATGTGTAAGAAGAGACCGTTAAACTATTAGTGGATCGTCACACCTTACCACCCTTGGTGATTGAGTTATGAGTCCCGTCAATAGGTTGGTGGATCATTGCACCCTAACACCCGTGGTGCCGGAGTACAAACCCGCCGATAGGTTAGTGGATCGTCACACCCTACCACCCATGGTGCCGGAGTACGAACCCCCCGATAGGTTGATGGATACAAACTTCCAACAAGGTTGATGGATAGTCTCTACCACCCGTGGTGCCGAAGTACAAACTCCCCGATAGGTTATCAAGGTACGAACTCCTTGACAAGTTTAGCCGGTGCACAACCCCCAAGTGGGGCATGGTCACATTCCAACATTGTATAGAGAATACCATATAGATACATTCATTCAATCATCATTTCATCATCATATCATCATCATATAGTCATTCAACTCATATGACATGAATTGGACCTTCAGTTCCTCAAGAAATCATAACCGGATATTTTATCAAAAACTTACAAGGTGTGTAGTGCTACTATAAAATCAGGAAATTCAAGAGTGTTGTCATTCTAGAAAATCCAATGTAAAACTCTCAACATATACTTCATAATATCCTCAAGCAATAAACATCAAAATCCTTCATCAAATCTTACAATAAATCTTAGTTTCATAGCTCAAGACATAGCAAAACAGTCACAATTTCATAACCCCAACATAGTGTTCTGTGATTTGCATAATAAATAAGACCCATGAGTAAGTCATAAAATCATGCAAATTTATGTAAAAAAAAAAAAAGCTTGGGTATCATGGGTGAAAGTAACCCATGAAAGAAACTCACATACCTTAGCTTTGGAGATGAACTTGATGAAGATTGGAGACGAAGACTTAATGTTTGGTTGAATTCCTTAAGATCCGAAGAAGTTTTTGGAACTTGAATTTTGAGAGACATATAAGCCTAAGTGTTTGAGTGAGTATTGGGGAATATCTTGTACAATATGAAGGCAAAATATGACTAAGTATAGGTATTTTCTCATGTGGGAAGGCTTAGGCCTAAGACTTAAAAGTCTTGGACCGAAACTAATAAATGGCACCAAAAAAATACACTGGCACATCGCGCCTGTGACGCGAAGTAGCTACTAGAAATTGACACTTTGAAATTTTAGATTTTGGTACGGTTGCTCTAAAATCAGGGTTAGACCCTTTTCCCCCTAAATTTGACCCCCTGAACAAGAATATGAAGTCGGATTTTCAAAATAACGCATGAATTTTGAGATATATGGAAGCTACGATTCTGGGCACTTTCGAGGCACATTTTTTGGCACTTTTTGGGGTCGTTACAACTAAGAAGATCAAGAATATTTTTATAAAGTTAGTAAAAAAAAGTTTAAAGTAATTATTACATAATATGTCCACTAAGTTTATATGTTGATTATTAAAATAGTATTAAAATGATGTATTAATATTTTTAATTTAATTTTAAATAATATAAATTTTAATGACTATAAGAAAAAAATATTTGACTATCAAGAAATTAATAATTTGATAATTTATTCATTGAATGATTAAAAATCATTGACTCTTTATTTCTAGTAAGATGTATTTTTAATATCAAATATGATAAACTATTTAACAGAAAAAAATTGAAAATAAAATTTAATATTCAAATTTTGAGGAATATTAAAAAGGAAGAATTTAAAATATATACAATAAATTTATTAATCTACGACAAATATAGTCATGTTTTATTTACATGAAAAATATCAAAAATTCATAGAAATTATATATCTACAACTATATAATATAGCTTGCTAAAAGTCATATAAAACATTTTTTGAACTAATTTAAAATAAAATATGTTTGAATAGTTGATCTTTTGCTCCTAAAAATATTTTTAGGGATTACTGCATAAACATATTTTTGATATTAAGTTACATAATTTGACTAACACTAAAGTTCATATCTTAATTACTAAAATAGTCTTAAAAATGATGTATCGATATTTTTTCTTTAATTTTTTTAAAAGTATCAAATTTAGTACCTAAACGAGAAACAATGTTTGACTATCAAGTAATTAGTAATTTGATAATATAGTTACAAAAATATTAAAAGTTGTTGATTTCTTTTCATATTTATGTAGGATATTCTCTTAATATCAAATATGATAAATATTTAACAGAGAAAATTTGAAGAAAAAAGAAATTCATATTCAAATTTGATGAATATTAAATTATAAAATAAAAAAAAGGAAAGTTAAAAGATAAAGAAGAACAACGAAAGAAAATGTCAATAGAAAAGGACTAATGTTGAGAAATATAAAAAGAAAAAAATCTAAAAAATAAATAAAGGGAAAACAACCCGAAAAAAGAAAAACAAGTTTATTGGTTATTTTGTGGAGGAAAAATTCAAAATTTTCTTTTATGGTATGATATTTAAAGTTCAATATCAATTTTTTAATTAATTTAATTTAGAATTTGACAATAAGTGCTCGAGAGGATTTTGAGAGTGTCTTGAGTGATATAGAGTTGATAAATGGTTGAGTATAGGCGTTTTAATGCATAAAAAGGAATGAGGCCAAGACCCCAATGCCTTAGGCCGAAACAGGAAAAATAAAGAAGTCACAACACTGCTCTGCGTCGCGGAGCCAATGCAGATGCACACTGGAAATTGCAAAGTTGGCGAATATGAAATTTCACTATGGGTCCTCTAAAATATGAAAATTGCAAAGTTGGCGAAAGTGAAATTTTACTATGGCTCCTCTAAAATCGAAGTTATACCCATTTTCCATTCAATATAGCCCCTTGATCAAGAATATGAAGTTAGATTTTCGATATCAAGTACGAATTTTGAGGTATATGAAAATTACGATTATGAGCATTTTCGAAAGCACATTTTCGAGGAATTTCAATATCTCCCCTTTGGGAACATTCGTCCTCGATTGTCAATTAAATGTACATTAGAGAAGTAATCATGAAGAATTCATCCCGACAAGAATGCAACAATGCACTTAAATACCATTTTCAAAAATCTCCACATAAGCGTCAAAAATCCCCATAAACTTGTCAACATAAATATGGATGCACGCAAAATGATATAAGGGCTAAAACTTAAGAGTTGAAATCATATAAGGGAACTTAAATTAGTACCTTATGATTGAGTAGAGTGGAAGAGATATGGATATCACTTTTGCGTGTCCTCCTCGGCTTACCATATGGCACTTTAAACTTGTTCGTTTCTCCAAAGAACCTTGACGGAAGCTATATCCTTGTTTCTCAACCTCTTCAATTTCCTATCCAAAATTTATACTAGAACCTCTTCAGAAGTCAAATTATCTTCTATCACACTCACAACATACAAAGGTACAATAGCATTTGGGTCATCCATACACTTTCTCAACATAGATACATGGAAGACAGGATGAAGCATATTCATATCAATGGGCCACTCCAACTCATAAGCTACCTTACCAATCCTCCTAAACACTCTATAACCCACAAACCTTGGGCTCAATTTACCCTTCTTGCCAAAATGAACAACACCCTTCATGGGTGAGACCTTCAAATAGACCTAATCACTAGCCTTGAATGCAAGATTCCTTCTCCGCACATCAGCATAGGGCTTTTGTCGACTTTGGGCTGTTTTCAATATCTGCCTTATCAACCTCACCTTCTCCATGGACTCATGATCAAATTCGAACCTAACAAATCCATCTTTCCCACCTCAAACCATCCATCCGGGGATCTAGAATGTCTACCATACAAAGACTCAAAAGGAGCCATACCAATGCTTCAATGTTAGCTATTGCTATAAGCAACTCAATGAGTGGAAAATGTTCATCCCAACTACCCTTAAACTCCAAAACACAAGCTCCAAGCGTATCCTTAAGAGTTTGGATAGTTCTTTTGGCTTGTCTATCCGTTTGCGGGTGAAAGGTCGTGCTAAGCTTTACCTTGGTACCAAGACCTCTTTGGAAGGACCTCCAAAAGTGAGAAGTGAATTGAACACCACGATCCGAAATGATAGACAAGGGCACCCCATGCAATCTAACCAACTTGTGAATGTACAAATTAGCATAACCATCGACACCATAAGTAGTCTTAATAGGTAGGAAATGAGTCGACTTTGTCATTCTATCAACCACAACCCAAATAGAATCAAAATGCTTTCTAATCTTAGGCAACCCAACCACAAAATCCATGTTGATTTCCTCCCACTTCCAAGTAGGAATCTCTATATCTTGGGCTAGGCCACCAGGCCTTTGATGTTCAGCTTTCACTTGTTGGGAGTTATGACAACTGGATACACTTAACAATATCTCTCTTCATACCACCCGACCAAAACACTTCTCTCAAATCTCTACAAATCTTTGAAGAACTAGAGTGAATAGAACAAGAAGAACTATGAGTCCCATAAAAAATCTTCTTTCTCAAGTCATCAACATTAGGCATACACAACTTACCTTAGTACCTAAGGTCACCATCTCCCCCTTGGAAGAAAACCTCCACTTTATCATCTCTCACCACGTCCTTCAACTCTAACTATACTTCAAGATCTTGTTTTGCCTTTACCTCCTTAGTAAATAAAGATTTAGATCTATCCACAACTACAACACCACCATTGTAGACCTCTTCCAACCTAACTCCCAATCTAGCCAACCGCTGGACCTCTGTTGCCACCTCTTTGGCACCATCATCAACATGAGTTAGGCTACCCACGTACACCCTACTAAGAGTATCAATAATAACATTAGCCTTACCGAGGTGATAATGTACACTCATATCATAATCTTTAAGAAACTCTAACAACCTTCTTTGCCTCAAGTTGACATCATTTTGGGTGAACAAATATTGAAGACTCTTATGATCGATAAACACATCAACATGTACCCCATATAAGTAATTACGCCAAATTTTCAATGCAAATACCACCGCGGCCAATTTAAGATCATGGGTAGGATAATTCTCTACATGTACCTTAAGTTGTCTGGAGGCATAAGCTATTACCTTACCATTTTGCATCAAAAGACAACCCCATCCAATTTTTGAGGCATCACAATACACGACAAACCCTTCCAACCCTACCGGTAGAGACAAGATAGTAGTGGAGACGAGCTTATCTTTCAAAGTTTAGAAACTCTTTTCATACTCATCGGTCCATACAAACTTCGCCTTCTTTTGGGTAAACTTAGTCATGGGAGAAGTAATAGAAGATAAAACATTTACTAATCTCCAGTAATAACCCGCTAACCCCAAGAAACTTCTAAGCTGATAGAGCCAAAGGTCTAGGCCAATTTCTTATCACCTCTGTCTTCTTAGGATCTACCTTAATATTATCATCCAACACCACATGACCTAGAAAAGCGACCTCTTTCAACGAAAATGCTCATTTTTCATATTTAGCATACCACTTCTCCTCTCTCAAGATTTACAACACCACCCTCAAGTGATCCACATTCTCCTCCTCTCATGGAAATAGATCAAGATGTCATCAATAATTACTACCACAAACAAATCAAGGTAAGGTTTAAAGAACCTATTCATAACATCCATGAAGATTAATGGTTCATTAGTCAACTCGAAGGACATACCACAAACACATAGTGCTCACACATAGTTCAGAAGGCCGTCTTGTGAATTTCGCACTCCCTCACTTTTACTTGGTGATGCCCAGACCGAAGATCAATCTTAGAGAAGTGACTAGACCCTTGATATTGATAAAAAAAATCATTAATCCTTGGTAGAGGCTACTTGTTCTTTGTGGTGACTCTATTAAGTTGTCAGTAATCAATGCACATCCTAAGAGAACTATCCTTTTTCTTCACAAATAACACCGCTGCACCCCAAGGTGACTTACTAGGCCATATAAAACCCTTCTCCAACAAATCCCTCAATTGCTCCTTCAATTTTTTCAACTTTGCTGGGGCCATATGATAAGTAGGAATAGAAATGGGTTGAGTATTGGGAAGGACGTCTATGCCAAATTCTATATCCATTTTGGGAGGAGCATCGGGAATCTCATCGGGAAAGACATCAAAAAACTCATTAACCATCGGAAACGACTCAATATCAAGGATTTTGGACTCAACATCCCTAACCCTCATAAGATGATAGAGGCAACCCTTAGAAATCAACCTTTGGGCTTTAAGGAAAAAAAATGAATCCACCCTTAACCACAACATCACAACTTTCCCACTCAAGTACGGGTTCATTAGAGAATTGGAATTTCACCCTAAGGGTTCTACAATCAATAGAAGCATAATATGCATGCAAGCAATCCATCCCAAGAATGACATCAAAACCTAGCATATCTAACTCAACAAAATCACAATGCAAGATTTTTTGCAAAATGAACATGGGTTAATTTCTTTAGACTCTTCTAGCAAAAATGGACTCACAAAGAGGGTTGTGAAACAACCCCAAAAAGTTCCCGAAAATGTGCCATAGAATACCCGAAATTTTAAATTTCATATATCTCAAAATTTGTGATATCAAAAATTCGACTTCATATTATTATTTAGGGGGTCAAAATTAGGGGAAAAAGGATCTATCCCCGATTTAAGAGCAAAAGATTAGCAATTACGATTTTTCTAATGGAAAACTCCAGTGAGCATTTCGTTCCCCTGAAGCGACGCGCCAAGGGTGCGCAGATGAAGAGAAGTTGTCTTTGCAACCTTTTTGTATTGCCTAGAGGTGTATTTTTTTGTCAGTGATTTTTTGTGCGGTCCAAGGATTTTAAGGTTTGGGCCTAAGTGTTCTCAGACATAATTTTACCTTTGCACAGCGATATTTCACCCTCATATCATCCTGAACATTTTCCAACACTCACTCAAACACTTAGTCATATTTTCACTCTTTAAATTCGAGTCTCAAATCCTCATCCAGAACTAAGATTTTCGTTCAAGGTTCTTCTTCAAGCTTTAAGTCTCCATCTCCAATCTTCACTGAGTTCATCTCCAAGCTAAGGTATGTGAGTTTCTTTCATGGGTTACTTTCACCCACGATACCTAAGCCTCCTTTTACTTAAATTGCATGAATTCAAGTTGATTTACAAATGTTTCTTGCTTATTAAAAAATTCACTATACACTATGCTAAGGCTATGAGAAAATTGTGATTGTTTTACTATGTTGTGAACTATAAATCTTTGATATATTATAAGATTTGAGGAGGGATTTTGATGTATGTTGCTTGAAGGTGTTGCAAGATGTTGATTAATGGTTTTACAATAGAGTTTCTTGCATAATTTCACCTTTATATTTAATGGTTTTATACTTGTATTACACACCCTCTAAAATATTCGGATGTGATTTCTTGACGAGTTGAAGGTCAAAAGCATGAGATATGATATGATTGACTGTATGATGATGAAATGAGCTTAGGTATATGATATACTCTATATGGAATTGCACTAGACCATACCCGACCAGGGGGGACAAGAGCCCGGGTAATCGAGGTGGGAGATTGTACTCATCAACCATGTGAGGGGTTTGTACTTCGCCATCATGGTGATAAGGTGTGATTATCATCAACCATTTGAGTGGTTTTTTCCACACCACCGGGATGATGGGTTAAAACCATCATCAACCACCAAAGGGTTTGTACCTTAAAAATATAGCTTGGTCTCTTCTACACATATGATATCCTATATGAGCATGAGCTACTTAAGCAATTTTTTACTTATACATTGATCATACATGCCATATTGTTATATTATGCCTATTTCTATTGCTACAGATTTAGACTATGATGCCTAATTCTTGTTGCATTTCATCCTACATACTTAGTATATTCCAATGTACTAATGCATACTCTTGCCTACATGATATCACCATGTAGGAACAAGTGCCCATGTTGATCATCCTCCTCCTCCACATGGATAGTTCGATACTATTTAAGCTAGTCGGTAAGTCCTCCACTTTGGGGACCTTAGTCTGTGTTGCTCTTATTATGTATTGATACATTCTTCTTTATGTTCTATTTTGACTATGAGGGTGAGCCCGGTTGCTTTGTCTTGGCTCCCACTCTTATCTATGTATTAGAGGTGTTTGTTGAACATGTTATGTATCTATGCTAAGAGCCTTAACTCCATTGTTCTTAATTTCTATGATATGGAAGTGCTTCCCTTAGTCCCGATTGTCCCACTTTATTATCTCTTGATGCTTATTTTTTTTTCTTTCACGATCGAGGATGTGTAATGATATTCTAAGAGGCTTGCTTGGGATCCTTTGAGTTCCCCTTGCATTGTGTCACGTCTAGGCCCTAGGCTTGGGTCATGAAAGACATAGTATCAGAGCACTAGGTTGATAGATCCTTGGAGTCCAACACATCGCGTGGATTAGAGTCCTATTCATGGTTTTGATGTGCGCCATGACTATGAATAGGAGGCTATGAGACGTTTTAGAAAATGTTTCCCTTCATCATGTTCTAAGTAGTTCTATAGAGTTGTGGTAAGTTTTCCCCCCTAATAATTGTTCTTTACTATGCTAGATCATGCCAAACACTCGAGGAAGAAGGGCCCAAACTCCCGAGGAGCAACCTACCAATAGTGATCTCCAGGATGCTCACACTATGGTTGTCCAAGTTGTTCCCAACCAAGTCAACCAAGGGGCCCAAGACCCTCATGCTACTACCCCGAGAGCTAGGGAAAGAAACTTCATGAGGATAAATTTTCAAATGTTCTATTGGTCAAAAGTGGATGAAAATCTACAAGAGTCCATTGATTAGGCCTACAAGATCTTGAATATTATGGTTTGGTGGCGTACCAACTCAAAGGTGTAGCCCAAATATGTTATAATCAATGGAAGGGTGAGAAGGGAATTGGTAATGTGGTGCTTTGGGAGGAGTTCAAATTGGCCTTCCTTAATCGGATTTTTCCTCTTGAGCTTAGGGACGCTAAGCTGGTGGAGTTCATGAACTTAAATCAAGGTTTAATGAGTGTGAGAGAGTATACCCTTATGTTTAATCAACTTTCAAAGTATGCGCCTTATTTGGTGGCCAGTCCTAGATCTAGGATGAATAAGTTTGTGATGGGGGTCTCTGACTTGGTAAGTTAAAGAATGTTGTCCGCCATGCTAATTAGTGACATGGACTTATCTTGGTTGATGACCTATACCAAGCAAACAGAGGAGGAGATATTGGGGAAGAGAAGGAGGCATGAGACCAAGAGGGCCCGATTTGAGCGTAAATTCCAAAAGGGTGCTAGATTTCATCAAGTCCAAGGGCCATCTCATGCTACTAATAGGAGGGGTTTGCCAATTACTTCCCTAGGCCTCAAGGTGTTGGTGGTGTGGCTCCTATTAATGTGTACCTTAAATGTGGAAGGAGTCATGGAGGCCCATGTTTGAAATGTTCTAATGCATGCTTTGAATATAGGGAACTTGGTCACAAGAAGGCAGATTGTCCAAGAAACCGTGGCAAGGGTCATGGTTAAATACAGTCCCATTGTGTATAGGTGATCCTCAAGGTGGTGCCCCGAGGCACAATCTAGTTTATGCTCTACATGGAAGGGAAGGGGTTGGTGAGGTTCCCGATATTGTTACCGGTATGCTGAAAATCTTTGACTTTGATGTATATGCTTTGATTGATCTAGGTGCCACCCTTTCCTTTATTACCCCTTTTGTTGCTAAAAAGTTTCATTTTAACCCTGAGTTGTTGCATGAGTCATGTGAAGTGTCTACTCCTATTGGTGCCTCTATTGTTTCTATGAAAGTTTATAGGAATTGTCCTATTTGCATTTTGCATAAGTTGTTGCCTTGTGATCTTATTGAATTAGATATGGTAGATTTTGATGTCATTCTTGGGATAGATTGGTTGCATGCCTACTATACTTCTATTGATTGTAGAATGCGTACGGTCAAGTTTCAATTCCCTAATGAACCTGTCCTTAAGTGAGAAAGTCAATATGTGGTGGTCAATGGTAGACTCATTTCATGCATTAAAGCCTATAAGTTGATCTTCAAGGGGTGTCTTTATCATCTTGTGAGGGTTAGAGATATGGAGTCTAAGGCCCCACCATAGAGTCGATTCTGATTGTAAATGAATTCATTGATGTCTTCCTAAATGACATTCTCAGTGTTCCTCATGAAAGGGAAATAGATTTTGGTATAGACCTCCTCCCCGATACACAACCTATCGCTATTCCCCCTTATCGTATGGCCTCGACGGAGTTGAAGGAATTAAAGGACTAATTGAAAAATTTGTTGGAAAAGGGATTTATTAGACCTACTCAATCACATTGGGGTGGTCAGGTGTTGTTTGCAAAGAAGAAGAATAGGTAACTTAGAATGCGCATTGACTACCGGCAACTCAATAGGGTCACTGTCAAGAATAGGTATCCTCTTCCAAGGATTGATGTCTTGTTGGACCAATTGCAAGGGTCTAGCTTCTTCTCTAAGATTGATCTTCGGTCCAGGTATTATCAAGTGAGGGTGAGGGAGTGTGATATTCCTAAGACGGCCTTCCAGACTAGGTATGGGCATTATGAGTTTGTTGTGATGTCGTTTGGGTTGACTAATGCACTGGCCATCTTCATAGACCTAATGAATAGGGTCTTCATACCCTACCTTGATTCTTTTGTTGTGGTCTTCATATATGATATTTTAATCTATTCACATAGTAGGGAGGAGAACATGGGGCATTTAAGGATTGTGTTGGAAAAACTGAGGGAGGAGAAATTCTACGCCAAATATGACAAGTATGAATTTTGGTTGAAGGAGTATACATTCTTGGGTCATGTGGTATCGGGGGATGGTATGAAAGTTGATCCTAATAAAATTGATGTGATTAGAAATTGGCCTAGACCATTCACCCCGTTGGATATTAGAAGCTTCTTGGGCTAAGCGGGCTATTATAGAAGGTTTGTGAATGGGTTATCCTCCATTGCTTCCCTTATGAACAAATTGACTCAAATGAAGCTTAAGTTTGTGTGGACCAATGAATGTGAGAGGAGCATCCAAACATTGAAAGACAAGCTTGTGACCGCTCCTATATTGTCATTAGTTGATGGGCTTGAGCGATTTGTTGTGTATTGTGATGCTTCCCGGGTTGGTTTAGGTTGTGTGTTGATGCAAAATAGTAAGGTCATAGTTTATGCTTCTAGACAACTTAAGGTACATAAAAGGAACTACCCTACCGATGATCTAGAGTTAGCCGTCGTTTTGTTCACATTAAAATTTTTGCATAACTACTTGTATGGAGTGCATGTGGATGTGTTTACCGATGATAAGAGCCTCCAATATTTCTTCACTCAAAAGGATCTCGATGTGAGGCAAAGGAGAAGATTAGAACTTCTTAAGGGCTATGATATGAGTGTGCACTATCATCCGGGTAAGGCAAATCTTGTGACAGATGCTTTGAGTAGAGTGTTTGTGTGTAGTGTAGCTCATGTTGATGGTGGTGTTAAAGAGATGGCTAGGGAGGTGCATCTATTGGCTAGATTGGGGGTTAGTTTGGAAGAGGTTGGTGATGATGGCATGGTTGTTGTTGATGGGTCCAAGTCTTCATTAGTTGATGAGGTGATAGAAAGACAAGATCTTGAGTCCTCCTTGCTTGAATTGAAGGACCTGGTGAAAGATGGCAAAGTAGAGGTTTTCTACCAAGGGGGAGATGGGGCTCTTTGTTAGCAAGGTAGGTTGTGTGTGCTTTGTGTGGATGGTTTGAGGGAAAAGATCCTTGATAAGGCCCATAAATCTTCTTATTTTATCCACCCTGGTTCCACCAAAATGTATAGAGACTTGAGGGATGTGTATTGGTGGGGAGGCATAAAGAGGGACATTGTCAAGTTCATTTTTGGTTGCCATAGTTTTCAACAAGTCAAGGCCGAACATCAAAGGCTGGGTGGCCTAACCCAAGACATAAAGATTCTAACTTGGAAGTAGGAGGTGATTAATATGGATTTTGTGGTTGGGTTGCCCAAGACTAGGAAGGGATTTGATTCCATTTGGGTTGTGGTTGATACAACGACGAAATCAGATCACTTTCTATCAGTTAAGACTACATATGGGGATGAAAATTATGCAAGGTTGTATGTCCATATATTAGTGAGGTTGCATGCGGTTCCTTTGTCCATCATATCGGATGGTGGTGCACAATTCACTTCACACTTTTGGAGGTCTTTCCATAGGGGTCTTGGTACAAAAGTTCACCGTAGTATGACCTTTCACCCCCAAATTGATGGTCAAGCCAAAAGGACAATTCAAACCATTGAAGATATGCTTAGGGAATATCTATTAGAGTTAAGAGGTAGTTGTGATGACCATCTTCCTTTTGATTGAGTTTGCCATACAACAAGAGCTATCACTCTAGCATCGATATGACTCCTTCTGAGGCTCTTTATGGAAGATGTAGTAGATCACCGGTTGGTTAGTTTGAGATTGGAGAGGTGGATTTATTGGGACTGGAATTGTTCATGGAGGCTCTTCAAAAGGTTAGGATGATTAGGGAGAGATTGAAGACAACCCAAAGTAGCAAAAAATCCTATGTCGATATGAGAAGAAGTGACCTTGAATTCAAAGTGGGTGATTGGGTTTATTTGAAAGTTACTCCAATGAAAGTTGTAGTCCGTTTTGGTTAAAAGGGAAGGTGGAGTCCAAGATATGTTGGTCCTTATGAGATCTTGAGGAGGGCTGACAAGGTAGCTTATGAATTGAAGTTGCCTAGTGAAATGAATTTGGTTCATCTGGTGTTCCATGTCTCTATGCTGAGAAAATATGTTAGAGATCCTAATGCTATTGTGCCTCTTGACGTTATGGGTGTTGTTGAGGACAACTTGACTTACAAGGAGACTCCGATTCAGATTTTGGATAGGCAAGTGAAGAGATTGAGGAACAAGGAGGTGGCATCCGTTATGGTCCTTTGGAGGAACCAAGTCAAAAGTGCTACTTGGGAGACCGAAGAGGACATGCAAAAGCGGTATCCTTACCATTTCCATCCAATCAAGCCTAAGGTACCAATTTTAGGTCCCCTATGTGATTTCAAGCCTTGTATTTCAGACCCTATGTTATTCATATGCATTCATGTTTAAGTTGGCAAGTTTATAATGATTTTACACTTATGTTGAGAATTTGAAAATGGTGTTTTAGATGTAATGATGCATTCATCTTGGGTCTGATTTCTTTATGAGAACTCTTATCTTGTACGTCCCTTTTACATTCGGGAATAAATGTTCCAAAGGGGGAGATATTCAAACAATCCCAAAAGTGCCTGAAATTGTGGTTCGGAATGCCAGGACTTTTAAATTCCATATATCTCAAAATTCGTGCATGATATCGAAAATTCAACTTCATATTCTTGTTCAGGGGGTCAAATTTAGGGAAAAAAGGGTCTAACCTCAATATAAGAGCAAATGATTTGCAATTATGATTTTTCAAGTGGCAAATTCCAGTGAGCATTCTGTGCCCCTAGCGCGACATGCCAAGGGTGTGCAGATAACGAGAAATTGTCTTTGCATCCGCTCAGCCACTTGGTGAGGTGTATTTTTCTGTCCAGTGATTTTCATGCGGTCCAAGACTTTTAAGTTTTGGGCCTAAGTGTTCTTAAACATGTTTTTACTATACTCAGCCTTATTTCACCTTCATATCATGCTAAGCATTTCCCAATATGCACTCAAATACTTAGCCATACTTTCACTCCCAAATTCAAGTCTCAATCCCTCATTCGGAACTAAGGTTTTTCTTCAAGCTTCAAGTCTCCATCTCCAATCTTCACCAAGTTCATCTTCAAGCTAAAGTATGTGGGTTTCTATCATGGGTTCCTTTCAGCCATGATATCCAACCCTCCTTTTACTCAAATAGCATGATTTAAAGTTGATTTACAAATGGGTCTTGCTTATTATGAAATTCACTGCACATTACGTTATGGTTATAAAAAAATTATGACCGTTTTGCTATGTTTTAAGTTATAAATCTTTAATATATTGTAAGATTTGATGAGGGGTTTTAATGTATGTTTCTTGAGGGTGTTTCATGGTATTGATTGATGCTTTTACAATAATTTTTTTTGCATGATTTCACCTCTATGTTTCATGGTTTTATACTAGCGTTACACACCCTCTATGTATTTGATAAAATGTCCGGATGTAGTTTCTTGAGGAGTTGAAGGTCCAATGCATGACTTATCATATGATTGACTATATGATGATTAAATTTGCTTATGTATATGATATACTCTATGTAAAGTGTTGCATTAGACTATACCCGATCCAGGATAACAAAAGCCCGAATAACCGAGGTGGGGGATTGTACTCATCAATCAAGGTGGGGTTTGTACTCATCAATCACGTGAGGGGTTTGTACTTCGCCACCATGGTGATAAGGTGGGATTATCATCAACCATTTTAGGGGTTTGTACCACACCACCGGGATAATAGGGTGAAACCATCATCAACCACCAAGGGGCTTGTACCTTGAAAATTTAGCTTGGTCTCTTATACACATATGATGTCCTCTATGATTAGAACTACTTAAGCATGTTTTACTTATACTTTGACCATACATGCCATATTTTTATATTATGCCTATTGCCTATTGTTACACATTTTGACTATGATGCCTAATTCTTGTTGCATAGTATCCTATATACTTAGTACATTAAAATCTACTAATGCATACTCTTGCCTACATGGTATCACCATGTAGGAACCGGTGACCAAGTTGATCCTCCTCCTCCTCCATGTGGCTTGTTGGATACTATTCAAGCTAGTTGGTGAGTCCTCCACTTTGGGGACCTTAGTCCATATTGCTCTTATTATGTATTGAGACATTCTTCTTTCTGTTCTATTTTGAGTATGAGGGTGAGCCCAGTTGTTTTATCTTGGCCCCCACTCTTATCTATGTATTAGAGGTGTTTATTGGACATGTTATATATATATATATATATATATATATATATATATATATATATGCTAAGAGCCTTAACTTTATTGTTCTTGATGTCTATGATATGAAAGTGCTTCCCTTACCCCCAGTTGTCCCTCTCTGTTATC
>JAABOM020129738.1:0-21257 GCA_011800125.2 Solanum clarkiae
CTTCAAATGGTGTGTTCAATAATTTGGGTGTTCTCTTAAGCTTCCCAGCAACTAGTGGAGTAATGTATGATAGTGTATAACTAGGACCAATTAATGCATATACATAATGTGAAAAGATGGACAATGTACCTGTGACCACATCTGGTGAAGCTTCCAAATTTTGCCAACTCCCCAGAGCATAAGTGCGATTCTGGACTCCGCTAGAGCTACCTGCCCCTCTAAAACCTCTACCATGACCTATAGGTGATTGTTGACCCCTACATAATGGAGAGAATGACGATGATGATACAATAGTTGAACCAGTAGATTATGCTATATCGCCTATATGCCTCCTCGGGCAATCTTTTATCATATGCCTTGGTGCACCACACCAATAACAAACATCTGTCCCAACACGACATATACCTGGATGACTTCTTCCACACTGTTTACAAGTTGCCTAGGAGTCATTGGCTAGCCTATCTAATATCCTGTTGTTTGTGTACCTTGTCTATCACCTTCTTGACCAAGATGATTACTTCTAGACCCTTAACGTTGTAGTGTAGCACTGGCTGCAGAGTAGGAGAATGATGGCCTAGGCGGTCTATTAGAAAACCAAGGCCTAAGATTACCTTTGGGTGGTGTAAACTGCCCTATAGATTTGGCCCTTTTGGACTTCACCCTTTCTAACTCTTGTGTCCTTCTCCTTTGCCTCTGGTCCTCCAATTTCTGTGTAAAAGCTTGCATTCTCGCTATATCTATGTCTTTATTCAAGGAAGCAATGGTATAGTCTCTAAGCAGATATGTGTCCAATCTATCCACATATCGATGAACTCTATCTGCCATGGTAGCAACTATATTAGGAGCATACCTGGCCAGGGAATTAAATTGGAAGCTATACTCCCTCACGCTCATATTCCCTTGGTGGTGGTTCAAGAACTGATCTGAGAGGGCCTCTCGGATTTCCAATGGCAAGTAATAATCAAGAAAGGCCTCCTTGAACTCCTTCCAAGTGGTTGGAGAAGCATCTATATCTTTGGATTGCTTCCAAGCTTCATGCCACAATATAGATACACCCTTCAACCTATATGTCGCTAACTCGACAACTTCTGTACCACTCACATGCATAACATCTAAAGTGCACTGGATCTGATTAATAAAGTCTTGGGGTTCTTCATTAGGATCTGACCCAGTGAAGGATGGAGGGTCCAAATTAAGGAAATCACGTATGCTCGTGTCAGCTGCCCTATTCGCACCACTTGCACCTATAATTGGGCCTTCTTATCTTTGGCTTTGGCCAGCAACTATACGAGTCAATAGTTGGACTATATTTCTCAGATCCTGCACAATAGCATCGATAGGTGGTTCTAGGGGAATTTTACTACTTCTGGGTTCATCAGGAGCTGGAGGAGTTGGAGATGTCTGTGATAGAGACTCCTCTTGAACCTTATTTCGTTGTCTCACATGACTAGGGATACCAACCACCACTTCTACATCCTTCCTTTTACCTTTGTTCTTCCTGGTTTCTTGCATACTTACTCGATCTACAAAACAATTTAGGGCTTAGACACGATTCGCCTGTTACACTTAGCTCTCTGTTCTTTATATTACTTTACCTTTACTATATAATCTGTGCATAGCATGTAATATAAATGACCAGCTGATCAGTGGTAAAACTGTATTGAGATCATCCCTGGCTAGGTTCTTCCTTAACCCCTCGGGCTACCACCCATGATAGGATCATCCCTTGCTAGGTGATTCTTCCACCCCTCAGGCTACCACCCATCAACAAATAATATACTTTACCTTTCAATTATCTTTGAGATGATTCTTCTAGTGGTCATAATATTTGAGTTGTAGGGATGTATATGTAGCATGTGACATGTACTTAATCATACAAGACAATATGACAATGAAAGGAGTATGTCACACAACTAATGAAAAGCGTATAAAATGAAACGACTCGTGAACTTTATTTAGCAACAAGGACCCATGTGACTTGGTATCCACGTATGTATGAAGATTTGAAGGTGACTATATATGGGAGAATATGAACATATGAAAGAGTGTAGACACGGTTAATAGTTGTGTCAGAGTTGGTAGGTGCCTTTACGTGCCAAGGAAGGATCTATGTTTCATGCCAAACAATATGAAATCAAGTAGAGTTGCATACCTCGTTGTATGACCTCGTTACTACCTTGAGATAATATTCTCTTTCTCCAAATATTTATCTACAACATAGTAGGTGATAAGACTAGCATTAGCAGCCAATAGATACATCTTGGCAGCCCAATCACATAAAAAAACAACACACAGGCAGCAACCGGGTATTTACAAACCTGAGCGTATTCTTTCAACCTTTCCGCCCCTAATCATATTTTCTAATACATATTCTCAGTACACATCATGTGCTTCCTAGTTTAGTTCCATAAGAGTCTTAGAACAGCCCACAAAGCACAGCACGTAACAATTCTACACAACCTACAAATGGGCGGCATAACATTACGTCTCTTTGTCCCATTTTGAAGTCAATAATCCCAAACTTATTCCAACTTTAATCAAACTATTCTCAACACATCTATACATAAAAATAGCCTTGAACTAGTCTCAAAAAAGTAAAAAAAATCAGTCATTAAGAATGTGAGGCAATAGCCTTCCATCCAACAGCCCACAAGTTCATACTAAGAACACAATTGCGATATCATATAAGGACTCACTTTTGTAGACTGTAAAATTGGTGAAGTAGCCTGGTTACAGTAATATAAAACCAAACTTTATTAAATACATAAGTATTACTTCATAATACAGCCAAAAAATAAGAGAAAGGCCTCTTGAACAACAAGAAAAATTCACAACAGTCTTTAGGACACATGTTGTCCAAAATTTTCAGCATATACCTAACCAACATAGTCCCTTGTTTTTTATGAAGAAACCTTATTAAGCACACAACTATAATCACTTACCTTTACCTTCAAGGTTGAGGGCCTCCTTAAGAACCCCAAAAGATTCATTTGGCTGGTTTACAAAGACAAGAAAAGTTGAGAGCAAAATTGGAGAATAATCTGATTTGTTTGTGTTGGTCAAGTTGAAAATGACTTGTGGGAGCTGTTTTAAACCCTTTTCAAAGAGGAGCTTTGTCCAACATACTAAGGAATTTTTAGCCTTACATTATCAATCTAGTGATGCAGCTTCTTGTCCCTTTCACTTGGGCCTTAAGGGGCTCTAAATTGATGGGCCTTTGCTGCCTATTTTTCAGCTTTCTTCTTAATTAATTTAGGCCTAATTTATCAAAGAAATTGTGATGTCTTTGCGCCCCTTTTTAATATCCTCCTTGGGATGAACATATAGTCCATTTATGATGCTAAAACTTGGGCTAATTACACCCTTAACACGGACTTTATTCAAAATCGGACTTGGACAAATTCGACGTCGGGCCTCGTCTCTGTTTAGTTAGCAAATCTAAGCTAAGCAAGTAGGTGACTCACCTGCTAGCTTCTTAAGGCCTACAAGCACCTTAATTCTCTCACTTTCTTCAGGGTCATGATCTCCTCAATTCGATGCAAAACATGTATGAACTCGACTCTCTTAAGAATTAGACGCATATATAATCCATTAGCACGAGATTCAAATACTTTTAAAAATTGGCGCTAATTTGCCCAAACCATGTAATGTTTCATTTGTATAGTACTAGTATTGTAAGATGTAGGGTATTACATGTGGTGTCTCTTGGTTTGAATTATGCACCGGTTGTGACTATAGGTCTCATGAATAGGGTCCTTAATCCCAACCTTATTATGTTGTGGTGGTTCTTGGTAATGAGGTGTTGGGTCATTTTCGGAAATGAGGAAGAGCTTGTGAATCATTTGAGGGTGAGTTTGTGAATTTTGAAGGAGGTGAAGTTGGGTGAAGTGAGAAGGGTGGTATAGTGGCTTTGATGGTTCCGAATCTTCTTTGGTTGAAGAGGTCTAGTTAAGCAACGTCTTGATATCCGTCTTGATAGAGTTGGAGGTCTTGGTGCGGAATGGTAAGGTGGAGGTTTTCTCCCAAGGGGGAGATGGTGTCTTTAGATACTAAGGTAGGCTATAGGTGTTGGTATTAATGATTTGGTTCTCTTGGAAGTTCTATCCATGAAGGGTGTGGTATGTATGGCAAGGAAGGAAATTGAGTTTATGGTTTGTGGGTTCTTATAGAGTGTTCAAAAAGCTTAGTAAGGTTGCATGCAAATTGGAATTTTCCTATGGGTATGGGTATGGTTCGTCTGATTTTTCATGCTTCTAGGTTGAAGGGGATGTGTTAGTGACTCTAATGTAATAGAACTCTTTGAGGTTGTGGGTCTTGTGAAGGATAAGTTGGCTTAGGAGAAGGTCTCGGTGGGAATATTGGATGAATGGGTGGAAAAGTTGATAAATAAGGGTGTAGTGTTCGTCAAGGCCCTTTGGAAGAATTGTCAAGTTGGTAGCGTCTCTGAAATGACCCCTAAAAGTACTCAAAAATGTGCCTCAGAAGTGCCCGGAATGATAATTTCCATGTATCTTAAAATTCGTAAGTGATATCGAAAATCCAAATTCATATTATTGTTCAGGGGTCAAATTGAGTGAGGAATGGGTCTAATCCTGATTTTAGAGCAAACAAATCGCAATTTCATTTTCCTAACTATACGATTTCCTGTGAGGTTTTCGCACCCTTGGCGCGACTCGCAAGGGCGTACCTTAGTATAAATTTTGCCCAGTTTTTCAAGTTAGGTCCAAGGCTTTTAGGTCTTGGGCCTAAGTGTTCCCAGGCATGAAAATGTCTATACTTAGCCTTATTTCACCCTCATATCATTCAAGACTTTCCTACATACTTACTCAAACACTTAGCCAATATTTCATCTCCAATTTCAAGTCTCAAAAACTCATCCAGATCTTAAGGTTCTCAATCAAGATTCAAGTCTCCATCTCCAATCTTCTTTAAGGATTCTCCAAAGTCAGGGTATATGGGTTTCTTTCATGGGTCCCTTTCACCCATGATACTGAAGATCTCTTTTACCTAAAATTACATGATTTAAAGTTGATTTACACATGGGTCTTATGTATTATGAATTTCACTGCAAACTATGTTGGTTGTTTAGCATGTTTTGAGCTATGAATCTAAGATCTATTGTGAGATTTAATGAAGGTTGTTGATGCATATTGCTTGAGGGTATTGCCAAGTATCTATTGATAGTTTTATATTGAATTTTCTAGTATGATTTCACTCTTTAATTGCACGGTTTTACACTAGTACTACATACCCACCAAGTATTTGATAAAATGTTTGGATTATGATTTATTGAGGAATTGAAGGCCCAATGCATATCTTATGAGTTGAATGATTATATGATGATGAAAAGAATGTACGTATATGATATTAACTCTATAGTGTTGGGAATTGACCAAGCCTCACTAGGGGGGTTATAGGCCTAGGTAACCCTGTTGAGGGGTTTGTACCTCGATCGCGTCGCTTGGGAGGTGGTAGGCCCATGCAACCATTCAAGGAGTTTGTACTTTGATAACCTCATTAGGGGGTTTTTACTCCATCAACCATGTTGGGGGGTTTGTACCTCATCAACCATGTTGGAGGGTTTGTACCTCAACAACCTATAGAAGGGTTCGTACCTCATTCGCCTCTCCAAGGGGGTGATAGGCCTTGGATATGCACTAATAATGGTCTCTCCTTATGTATGTATTATGTTCTATATAAGCATAGCTTTTCTGCAAGCATCATTCATACATGCCATATTACTATATGTTTACCTGTTGCCTGTGTTATGCATTTTGTTGATGGTGTTTATCACTTGTTGCATTGCATCCTACATACTTATACATTCAAATGCACTAATGCATACTCTATGCCTATATGATGTCACCATTTAGGAACAGGAGCCTTGCTTGATCATCCTCCTCCACGTGGCTAGTACGACTTCTCTCATGCTCCTTGGTCAGTCCTCCATTTCGGGGATGATGCTTATGACCTCATGTTATGTTCTAAGACTATCTTTCTTTTATGTATATGTTGACTATGACGGTGAGTCTGGTTGCTTGTCTTGGCCCCCGCTCTTATCTATGTAGAAGAGGTATTGTTGGACATGTCATGTGTAATGATTATAAGCATTGACTCTCTCTCTCTTGACTTTTGTTGGTTATGATATGATAGATGTCCCTTAGCCCCGATTATCCCCACTTACTATCTCTTGTAGTATTTTATTGCTTCTATGACCAAGAATGTGTACTGATGTGCTAAGAGGCTTGCTTAGGTTCCCTTCGGGTTCCCCAAGCGTTGTTTCATGTCTTGTCCCTAGGCTTGGGTCATGAAAAACTTGGTATTAGAGCACTAGGTTGTTAGATCCTTGAAATCCAACACACCGTGTCGATTAGATCTTTTTCATAGTTGTGTTGTATACCACAACTATGAGCTAGAGTCTATAAGGCGTTTAGGAAATGTTTCACTTATTCTTATTCTTTGTCATGCTATAGAAGTTGCGATAAGGTTTTCCTGCTAATGATTATCCCCATTTACTATCTGTTGTTGTATTTTATTGTTTCCGCGACCAAGGATGTGTAATGATGTGCTAAGAGGCTTGCTTGGGGCCCCTTCGAGTTCCCCTTGCACTATGTCACATCTAGGCCCTAGGCTTGGGTCATGACAGTCTCTCGGGGAGCCGAAGCAGGCATGGAAGGCAATATATGTACCTCTTGCATTCTATTCAAGCTTATGATAACACGTCATGTCCTTTTTGTGATTCCAATTCATATGTTTCAGCCCCTATGTCATCGCATGCATTCATGTTTATGTTGACAAGTTCATGATGATTTTGACACTCGTGTTAAGGTTTTGAAAATGGTGTTTTAAATGGGATGTTTCATTCTTGTTGGGGTGATTTGTTCATGATTACTCTTCTCATGTATGTTTCTTTGACATTCGGGGATGAATATTCCCAAGGGGAAGATATTGCAACTACCCAAGAAAGTTCCCGAAAATGTGCCTCGAAAGTGCCCAAAATAGTAATTTTCATATATCTCAAAATACGTACATTATTTTGAAAATCTAACTTCATATTCTTGTTCAGGATGTCAAATTGAGTGGGAGAAGGATCTAACCCCGATTTTATAACAAACGATTCACAATTTCAATTTTCAAAGTGAGCAATTTCTAGTGTGTGGTGCACGTTTGTGGCACGACGCACCTCTGTGTTATTTTGATGCCAGTTTTCAAGTTCGGTCCAAGACTTTTAGGTCTTGGTTAAAAAAGCCTAAGTCTTCCCATGCATGAAAATACATAGCCTTATTTCACCCTCATATCATCCAAGACATTCCCAAATACTCTATCACACACTTAGACAATATTTCATCTCCAAATTCTAAGTCTCAAAACTCATTCGGATCCTAAGGTACTCATTCAAGCTTCAAGTCTCCATCTCCAATCTTCTTCAAGGATTCTCCAAAGTCAAGGTATGAGGGTTTCTTTCATTGATTCCTTTCACCCATGATATCCAAGCTCTCTTTTACCTAAAATTGCAGGACCTAAAGTTGATTTACTCATGGATCTTACTTATTATGAATTTCACTTCACACTATATTGGGGTTTCATGAAATTATGGTTGTCTCAGCATGTTTGAGCGATGAAACTAAGATCAAGTTTGAGATTTGACGAACGGTGTTGATATTTATTGCTTGAGGGTATTACCAAGTATCTATTGATTATTTTACATTGAATTTTCTATCATGATTTCACTCTTGAATTGCATGATTTTACACTAGCACTACACACCCACCAACTGTTTGATAAAATGTCCGGATTAGGGTTCTTGAGTTATTAATGGTCTGTCGTATGGTTTATGAGTCAAGTCACTTGGTGATGAAAGGAATGTATGTATGTGTGTTTAAATCATGTAAAGCACATATGGTATTGCAAGTGGAGTGTTGGGCTCTCATGTTCATTTTGTTCTTGGGAATGGTTGATGAGTAATTGAGTCCTTATGCTAAGGTTTATTCTCTTATGAATTGTGAAGCCTACTAGAAGGGGTTTGAACTATGTTATATGCTTTACTCTCTAGTACAAGGCTGACTTTTACGTGTAGGGGCTATAAACTATGTCGTATACCTTAACCTTATGTACAAATCAATGTTACTCACTTACTCATATCTACATGAAAGGGTTATGAACTATGTTGTAATCTTTACCCTCGTGTAGGATTTGAGGTTATGCAATGCACTTATATGAAGGAGTTATCAACTATGTGGTACACCTCACCCTTATATACGATATAAGGTTATGTATTATCTCATGCACATATCTAGGAGTTATGACCTATGCTACATTCTATCCTCATTTCCTATTCATTATCTCATGTACTACCCATTACCTACTAGAAGCGACTATGACTCATGCTATATCCCTCACCCTCTAGTACAAGGTATTTGTATGATCTAAGTATGTTACCTTATTGGGTTAAACAATCTACGTAATTATGCCTATTTTCAAGCATGGTTTTGCTTCAAGCATAATTCATATATACCATATTGTTATATTCTTACCTATCGCCTATGTTATGCATTTTGCTTATGGTGCTTATCACTTATTGCATTGCATCCTACATACTTAGTACATTCAAACGTACTAATGCATACTCTATGCATATATGATATCACCATGTAGGGACCGGAGCCCCACTTGATCATCCTTCTCCACGTGGCTAGTACGACCTTTCTCTTAAGCTAGTTAGTGAGTTCTCCATTCCGGGGACAATATTTATACTCTTATATCATGTATTATAACTCTCATCCTTATTGTTTATTTTGACTATGAGGTGAGTCTGGTTGTTTGTCTTGGCCCCCGCTAAGTTCTATGTTTAGAGGTGTTGTTGGACAAGATATGTATTGATCCTATGAGCTTTGACTCTCTTGACTCTATGATGTTTTATGCTATGAAATATATCTCTTAGCCCCGATTTTCCCTATTTACAATCTTTTATTGATATTTTATTGCTTCCGCGATCAAGGATGTGTAATGGTATGTTAAGAGGCTTGCTTGAGGTCCCTTCAGGTTCCCCATGCATCGTGTCACATCAAGGCCCTAGGCTTGGGTCGTGTCATTATATTAATTAAAAAAATTTAATTGATTTATAAATTTAAATTTGTATTTAATATTTTACATCATCGACCTCGAACGAAACTCATAGAAATGTCATAACATACTAATTAAAATTTATATGTATAGTTAATTATTCATCTAACCTTGAATATCTTATATGGTTAAATGATATAGATATTAAAAATGACCTTGACTACTTCCTTGCAAGCACATTTTTAACTACAACTAAAGTACTTTTTCAAGTCGAGCAAAATCATGAAACTACCATAATTTCTAATTTGAATGTTTGTTAATTGAAAGGACTTCAATGATTCAACAAGAACAGAAACACCATTTCTGCAAATTCAAGAAGACCAATGAAGAAAAAGTGTTTGAGAATCATACCTCAATATGGTGGGTAGTTTGGTAGAGAAGATCTGTTAGGCTAATTCTACCACAACTTCGGTGAAGAACAATGTGAAGAGTGCCAACGTCGCTGCTGTTTCTTCCAACAACTCCAGTGAAAAACTAATTTCCTTAGGATTTTTTTAATAAAAAGAGGGGAAAAGGTGGAAGTATGTTGCCAAAAAAAAAAGAGCCTGGTGTATTATGTCATCTTAAAGTTTACCAACCTCTAAAAATTTGTATTTTTATTTTTAAAAAGATACCGACCTCCAGAAGTTGATATTCTTTTTTAAAAATAACTTTAATTAATATATATGGTAGACCATATAATATTGACCTCTTGGCCTAGAAGTGTCTCGGGACTTGCAACTTCCCTTAGAAGTCTATAATGAAACTTGGAATAGATGGTTGGACTAATCCTACTGCTACCTCAGTTGGGACTATCAGACAACCTCTTGAATCAAGATCGTGTCCTACTATAACTACAATCAGACCAATCCTTCTTGTTGCTTCCCTGGTGGGCCTCGCAATGTAGTTACTCAACAGCGCTAGCATGATCCAATAATGTCTATGAAGGATTAACCTCCTATAACCAGTTGCTGGGTCTCAATCTAATCCTCAAATCTCTAATAAAATAGCTAATCTGCTCCTCCTCAGTAGGTAGTACAACAGTGGCATATCTGGATTGCTTATGGATTCTAGCCTTATACTCTAATATTATCATCGACCCCTGCTCTGGTCTGGAATAAAACTGGTCAAGGAGACAATCCTTGAGAGTCCTATGGATGAATCTTGTCATAATTAGGTAGCTTTGTAAAGCAAATAAGCTATGAAATCTGTGCAAATGGACTCTAATAACATTAAGGTCTGCAGCCTCCCCTGGCAAGTCATCAGGAAATCATGGGAATCCTCACCAACCACTCCCGAAAACCTTAGAGGGACCAACTATAACACCCCCTAAAATTTTCTATCTGATTTGGATGAAGTATGTGCAGATGATATTGAAATGGTGCTGAGAAAATCTAATAAAAATGTAGATGCTAGTTACGAGAGGGGTTAGTAGTCATATTGAGGTTTACAACTTGTAAATTAGTTTTTGTAGGGACTTCTAGTGAATTCAAGTTTCAAGGACCTTCAAAGTACGAGATGGGTTATGACTCGTAGTCCACAAGACTAATCGTAGTGGAGGGCTTTGTGATAAATTCCAGCAAAGATCAATTTCTAACCATATGGGTCACGAGAGCCAGTTATGACTCGTAGAATGAACTACAAGTCGTAATCGAGGTCTCATAAACCATGTCGACAGGTTATAAGAGGGGAAATCTTGTATTTTCTAGTTCCTTTTAATTGAAACCCCATACATTTTAGGCCTTGTGTGGAACCTTGGAGTAAACCATAAGGCCACACATTCTTTATTCCATACCTTAAGAGTTTTGAGAGCATTAGAGGAGGAGGAAGGAGCTAGGGATTCCACTCAAGAGCAAGAGTTTCTTGAGTTTCCATTGTTTCTTCAATCCCAAGGTTTGTAAGGCTTACCAAAGTGTAAAATCTTTCCATTCACATGCCCTTTCCTCTTCTTGAGTTAAGATTTTGGGAAAAGAGTTGAGACTTGACAAATCTTGTTATCGTAATATTGAAATTCTTGCACTTATCATGAGATCTTATTCTATTTTATAAGAAAATTTCTATGTTGCATGAGTATTGATATGAGATGTATACATGTATGTCCCCGGTTGATAGCGTGAACCCTAGTTTACATGATTTCATGGAATTCTACACATAAATTGAGCATATTGACTTGAGTAAATTGAGCATGATTGATCATGGTAGGGGGGAGGGGAGGGGATCTTGTTGTGTTGAGTTGCATATATTTCCATACATGACATCTTGCTTGCATTACATGATGGGTTAATTAAATGAGTCTAAATAACTGTTAGGTCTGCGTCAAGTCGATTGATTGCATTGATTGATTAAATTGTTGAGCATTGAGATGAGATACTCCAAAGGGGTTGAGTTTGAGTTCTTGATTGAGCATAGAGTTAGGAGTTGATGATGAGTTGAGTTGAGCATGTTTTAGTCTTGGGAGCAGTATTGAGCACCCAGCGGAGAGCCAGTATATATATCTAAATCGATGACCAAGCGTATATATACCTACTCATTCCCAGATAACTACGTTGCTAGCATAGGATAGTCGTTATAGCTAGTCTGGCAGCTCTTGTCTCACAAGTGGACGCTTATTATAGATCCACGAGAGACAGTTGATCACCCTTTTCCGTGGCAAGTTAAGGGCAGACGTGGCAGCAACATTGGATCATTGTACATCACCATGAAATAATGGTGGGGTCGAGAGTATGTCGGATAGAGAAACTCCCAAGAAACATTGATTGAGCATGATATTTTCAAACTGAGTTTATTTCTACTGAGCCTATTTTATCGAGTATCTTTTAAAGGCATGATTTACTTGAAACTTGCATAAATTGATTTGAGCGTGAGTTGTTGAGCCAAGGAGAGTGAGTTGAGCTTTACTTTTCTTGAACTAATTTATATACCAGTATATTCCATGAACTGACATCTATTTTGGGCCTGTATCGTTTTATGATGTAGATACAGCAAATAGAGGACTGCAGCACATACATCGTTGAGGCTCGGATTTGGTATATTCTCGAGTTAGTGAGCCCTCTTAACTTTCTGGAGGAGCCTTTCTATCTTTTTATTTGTATTAGACTTCTTTGATTTGGGTGTTCATGGCCTGTCATGACACCATCTACACTGCTGAGTAGAGGCTTCATAGACTATAAGAATAGACTATGGAGTTGATGTATCTAAACCTATTTCTATTTAAAAACTATGATATATTAGAGATATGCATTTTATCTTTACATAAGGCTCCTTTCTATTGAGTATTATTCTTCTACTTTTGAGTATGATGTGACGATAAGGCCAAGTGGTTTGCTCGGGTGCTAGCAATAGTCTCTGAGTGTCGGCCACACCAAGGGTACCCTCCTGGGGTGTCACAAACTTGGTATCAGAGCATAGAGTTTAAGAATCCTAGGGATTCTATGAGCTCATGTCTAGTAGAGTCTTGATGAGTGCTTTGTTCACCACACTTCATAAGTAGGAGGCTATAAGACATTACGAATTATTTCACTTCTTGTATTTTGTGTTTGTACGATAGTGTTGGAAACTCTATAAAGCTCTTTTCTAGCTCATGGGTTACAGGTTTGCAGACGATGTCTTCCAAACACGTTGTGAACCTGAGAAACTATTTTAGGACTATAGTTTCCTCGCCTAGAAATGCCCTCGTAGTTTGGGACAAGGACCATGATACTGATAGAGAATCCTGAGCCTACTACTCAACCCATTGTACATGCTCAATGCGTAGAAGAAAATAAGGAGGATGAGAGGGAGGAACCTTGGGGAAAAAAGGCTAAGTCAAAAGGACATAAGCAAGGAAATAGGAATAGGTCCCTCCTTCTGCAAAGACCTTTGAGTTATGTGTTGCCACCAATGAATGTATCCATATCTAACAACTATTAAAATCTAAGGCCAAGGAGGAACCAACCTTTTAGGGTTTGAAACCCTTCATCCCAAGGAAGTTGGATCAGTGTCATAGCCACCTTATGGGAAATGTGGTAAGATGTATCTGGGAGAATGTAGAGGGGGAGGGAATGGTTGCTACAAGTGTGGCCAGCTAGGCCATTTTTAGAGAGATTGCTCGATATGGGGCAATAAGGCCCAGACTTCTATCATAGCACCACCAGCGAAGGGTAATCAGAGAGGTGTTGCACCAGGGGCAGGCAGTGGGACCAACCGTCTGTATGCAATGGGAAGCCAATAGGATCAAGAGGCCATACTAGATTTTGTGACGGGTATGCTTCGTGTCCTTACCATTCCTTGTTATGTTTTATTTGATCCGAGTGAAACTGTTTCATTTGTGACGCCATATATGGCGAGTAGATTTGAGATTCTTCCTGAGTGCTTGCTTGTGCCATTTTCTGTTTCTACTCTTGTTGTTGAGTTAATTCGAGTTGAGAGAATCTATAGAGATTGTGGGGTGTCCATCTATCATAGGGATACTTTTGGTGATTTGATTGAGTAAGAGATGGTTGATTTTGATGTGATCCTTGGTATGGATTGGCTTCACGCCTGCTATGCCTCTGTTGATTACTAAACTCGGACTGTCAAGTTTCAGTTCCCAAATGAGCCTGTTATTGAGTGGAAGAGAGATTATGTTGCTCTGAAGGATAAGTTTATTTCTTACCTCTAGGCCTGAAAACTAATCTCTAAAGGACGTATCTATCATCTCGTGCGAGTTAAATTCGATGATGTTGAGCCCCTTACTCTTGAATTTGTCCTGATCATGAGTGAGTTTCCTAATGTGTTTCATGAGGATTTTCTCGAAATCTCTCCTAATAGGGAGATGGACTTTGGAATTGATGTTCTGCTCAACACCCAGCCTATCTCTATTTTGCCGTATAGGATTTTCCCCACAGAGTTGAAAGAGTGGAAGGAGCAGCTGAGGAATTTGTTAGAGAAAAAGGTTCATAAGGCTGAGTGTCTCACCATGGGATGCCCTGGTCTTGTTCATGCAAACGAAGAATGATTCCTTGAGGATATGTATTGACTACCGTTAGCTGAATAAGGTAACTATCAAGAATAAGTATCCCCTTCCGAGGATTGATGATTTGTTTGACCAACTTCAGGGTGCTACTGCTTTCGCTAAGATAGACCTCAGATCAGGATATCACCAGTTGAAGGTGAGAGAGTGTGATATCTCGATGATGGCTTCTCAAACCTAATATGGTCACTTTGAGTTCTTGGTAATGTCTTTTGGATTGACAAATGCACCTGCAGCCTTTATGGATTTGATGAACAGGATTTGATGAACAGAGTATTCAAACAGTATCATGACATGTTCTTGATCGTATGTATTGATGATATTTTGTTGTACTCTAGAAATGAAGAGGAGGATGACAATCACCTTGTGATCTCTGAGACAATGAGTTATATGCGAAGTTTTCTAAGTGTACGTTTTTGCTCAAATCCGTCGCTTTCTTAGGTCATGTGATTTCTGGAGATAGAATTCGAGTGGATACTCAAAAGATTGACACTGTTAAGAATTGTACAAAACCAACCTCATCGACAGAGATAAGGAGTTTTCAGGGATTGGATGGCTATTAATGGAGGTTTGTTGATGGATTTTCTTCTATATCCGCACCATTAACTAAATTGACTCAGAAGAAGGTCAAGTTTCAATGGTCTGATGGGTGTGAGAATAGTTTCCACGAGTTGAAAGCGATGTTAACTACTGCCCCAGTGTTGACCTTGCCTGATGGAACAGATAGGTTTGTAATCTACTATAATGCTTCGAGGGTAGGATTGGGATGTGTGTTAATACAGAAGGGAAAGGTTGTTATCTACGCTTCTAGATAGCTTAATGTGCATGAGAAGAACTATCCTACCCATGACTTGGAGTTAGAAGTGGTGGTATTTGCTATCAAATTATGGTGCCATTATTTGTATGGAGCATATGTTGATATATTCACCGACCATAAGAGCCTGCAATACGTCTTCACCCAGAAGGAGCTTTACTTGAGGAAGAGGAGATGGCTTGAGCTACTCAAAGACTATGACATGAGCATCCTGTAGCATCCAGGTAAGGCTAATGTGGTTGTTGATGCTCTTAGCAGGTTTTCCATGGGAAGCACCACCCATGTGGGAGAAGAGAAGAAGAGTTAGCCAAAGAGGTTCATAGACTGGCCCAAGTGGGAGTTCAACTAGATAAGTCAGGAAAAGGAGGAGTTATGGAAAAATGGATCAGCATCATCTCTAGTAGTGGAGGTGAAAGAGAAACAAGATCAAGACCCGGTCTTATTATAGCTGAAGGAGGATGTGCATAAGCAGAAAAAGATGGCTCTCGCCAAATGGGAGATGGAGTATTGAGATATCAAGGAATATTGTGCGTTCCCAATATTGATGGGGTTCGGGAGAGGATTATCGCTAAAGCCCATAGTTCCAGATATTCCATCTATCTAGGATTTACAAGATGTACCATGACTTAAGAGAAGTCTACTAGTGGAGTGGAATGAAGAGTGACATTGCAGAGTCCGTTTTCAAGTGGTCAAATTTCCAACACCAAAATCCATGTGGAGTAGCTCAGAACTTTGAGATTCAAAAGTGGAAATGGGAGATGATCAATATGGACTTCATCACAGGTTTACCGAGGTCCCGCAGATAGCATGATTCAATTTGGATGATAGCTGATAGGATGACCAAGTCAGCCCACTTCCTGGAAGTCAAGACAACTGACACTGAGGAGTATTATGCCCGGTTATACATAAGGGATATTGTGAGATTGCATGGGGTCCTTTTATCTTAAGATAGAGGAGCTCAGTTTACTATCCAGTTTTGAGATCTTTTCAGAAGGGTTTGGGTACGAAGGTACTTCTTAGCATAGCTTTCCACCCTCAGGTAAATAGCCAGGTAGAGCTTACAATTCAGACCATGGAAGATATGTTAAGAGCCTGGGTCATCGATTTTAAAGGTAATTGGGACGACCTCTTGACTTTGATAGAGTTCTCCTACAACAAAAGCTTTCATTTAATAATTCAGATGGCTCCATATGAGGCATTATATGGGAGGAGGTGTAGGTCGCCGATTGAATGGTTTGAGGTTGGCGAAATAGAGTTTATTAGTCTAGACTTGGTTACCAATTTGTGGAGAAGCTGAAAATAATTTGAGAGAGACTAAGGACTGCACAGAGTACACACCAATCCTACATTGATATCAGAAGGAGAGACTTAGAGTTTGAGGTCAACGATTGGGTGTATTTGAAAGTGTCACCTATGAAGGGTGTGATGAGATTCGAAAAGAAAGGGAAGTCGAGTATTAGGCACATTGGCCCTTATCAAATTATAATAAGAGTAGGAAATGTGGAATATAGTTAGGTCTACCATCTGAATTAGAGGCCATCCACCTAGTCTTCCACATTTCCATGCTCAAGAAGTGTTTGGGAGATCCACAATTGGTTGTGCCTATTGAGAGTATTGGAGTGAGAGACCGCCTGCGTTATGAGGAGATCTATGTCCAGATCTTTGATCCTCAGGTTCGCAAGTTGAGGAACAAAGAGATTGCATCTGTCAAGGTATGTTGGAGGAATCAATTTGTAGAAGAAGCTACTTGGGAGGCGGAGGAGGACATGAAGGCCAAATACCCTCACCTACTCTTGCCTGTTGATGATGAGAGAGTTAGTGGTAATTAATTCCTTCTAAATTCTTAAATTTCCATTTCTTTGAGTCCTCCTTTCATTCTCTATATGGTAGACGATAGAGTTTTAAAGTCCGAGTGAGGATTGATGTGATTTGTTGAGTACTTGATTGTTTACTTGCTAAATATTCTTGGTTGATTGCATGTATTAGTTGAGAGCTTGTCGATGGTCAGAGTCTATAGGGAAATTCGTGCCTTGACCTGAATTCCTATCTTTCTCTTTATTCGAGGACGAATGATCCCAAGGGTGATATAATATATACCCCCTAAAATTTTCTATCTAATTTGGATGAAGTATGTGTAGATGATATTGAGATAATGCTGAGAAAATTTGAGAAAAACTGCAGATGTCGATTACGAGAGGGGTTACGAGTCATAGGGAGGTTTACGACTTGTAAATCGAGTTTCCTAGGGACTTCCAGTAAATTCAAGTTTCAAGGACCTTCAGAATACGAGATAGGCTATGACTCGAAGACCACAATACGCTTCGTAGGGGAGGGCTTCATGACAAATTCCAATAAAGATCAATTTCTAACCATATGGGTCACGAGAGCCAGTTACGACTCGTAGGAAGGACTATGAGTCATAGTCAGTGTCTCGTAAACCCTATCAAAAGGTTTTAAGAGGGGAAATTTTCTCTTTTCCAGTTTCTTTTAATTGAAACCCCATAAGTTTTAGGCTTGTATAAAGCCTTGGAATAAACCCTAAGTCCACATATTCTTTATTCCACACCTTAAGAGTTTTGAGAGTATTTGAGGAGGAAAGAGCTAGGGTTTCCACCCAAGTGCAAGAGTTTGGTGAGTTTCCATTGTTTCTTCAATCCCCAGGTATGTAAGGCTTACCAAAGTGTGAAATCTTTTCATTCACACATCCCTTCCTCTTCTTGAGTTAAGATTTTGGGAAAAGAGTCGAGATTTGAGTGTTATCATAATATTGAAATTCTTGCACTTATCATGAGGTATTATTCTATTATATGAGAAAATTTCTATGTTGTATAAGTATTGATATGAGATGTATACATGTATTCCTCCATTGATAGCATGAACCCTAGTTTACATGATTTCATGGAATTTTGCAAAAAAATTGAGCATATTGAGTTGAGTAAATTGAGCATAATTGAGCACGGTAGGGGGATTGTTGTATTGAGTGGCATATACTTCCATACATGACATCTTGCTTGCATTACATGATGGGTTAATTGAATGAGTCTAAATGATTGTTTAGGTCTACGTCGAATCGATTGATTACATTGATTGATTGAGTTGTTGAGCATTGAGATGAGATGAGACGAGATACCCCAAAAGGGTTGAGTTCGAGTTCTTGATTGAGCATAGAGTTATGAGTTGATGATAAGCTGATTGATGAGTTGAGCATGTTTTAGTATTGGGAGGAGTATTGAGCATCGAGCTGGAGCGAGTATATATATCTAAATCAGTGAGAGAGCATTTATATACCTACTCAATCCTACAGAACTACGTTGCCAGCATAGGATAGTTGTTACAGCTAGTCTGGCGGCTCTTGTCCCACAAGTAGATGCTTATTATAGATCCAGGAGAGAGAGTTGATCGCCCTTTTCTGTGGAAAGTTAAGGTGAGCGTGGCAACGACATCGGATCATTGTACATCACCATGAAATAATGGTGGGGTAGAGAGTTTGTCGATTAGAGGAACTCCCAAGTAATTTGATTAAGCATGATATTTTCAAACTAAGTTTATTTCTACTGACCCTATTTTACTGAGTATCTTTTAAAGGCATGATTTACTTGAAACTTTCATAAATTAATTTGAGTGTGATTTGTTGAGTACAAGGAGAGTGAGTTGAGCTTCATTTTTCTTGAGCTATTTTACATATCAGTATATTCCATGTATTGACATCTATTTTGGTCCTGCGTCATTTTATGATGCAGATAAAGCAGATAGAGGACTTCAGCACACGCATCGTTGAGGCCTGAATTTGGTACATTCTCGAGTTGGTGAGCCTTTCTAGCTTTCTGAAGGAGCCTTTCTTAACTTCTTATTAGTGTTGAGTATTATTCTTCTTTGATTGGGGTGTTTATAGCCTATTATGACACCATCTAGACTGTTGAGTAGAGGTTTCGTAGACTATGAGCATAGAGTGTGGAGTTGATGTATTCAAACTTATTTCTATTTGAAAACTATAATATAACAGAGATATGGATTTTATCTTCACATGAGGTTCCTTTTTATTGAGTATTATTCTTCCGTTGTTGAGTATGATGTGACAATGAGGCCAAGTGGTTCACTCGGGGGCTAGCAATAGTCTATGAGTGTTGGCCATGACATGGGTATCCTCTCGGGGCATGACACTAACCTGATAAAATATCCAAGCATTTGCTAATCTTGATCAGGCCTAGTGCCCTCTCCGACATCCGACTGAGCAGAAGAGACTATGGGCTCAATTGGAGCCAGAGCTGGAGGTTGTACTGGAGGCGCTGGGGCTAGGACTTATCCCTATTGTACACCCATAAAAGTTGTTAGTAAATGCACGATAGCCTTCCAAGCTTCTAGTGTCATAATAGGTGCGACTTGTGGGTGGTGTTACTACTAGTCCCTCTAGCTGTAGGGGAACATGGGCATTCAAAAGCTCCTCAATAGGCTATGTAGAAGAGTCCCAACTTGGAGCTGGTGTTGCATCTCCGACTCTACCTGTAGGTCGATCTCGGCAAGCTATAACTGCAAGAGAGCGAGACAAGTGAGATTTTGCAAAATTAACAAGACAACTACATGAAATGACATAACAAAGAGGAGTTGTAAGACATCCTATAGCCTCCCAAAGATAAGTCACAGACATCTCCTCATCCATCTATAGGACTATAATTGATGATAGCTCTGTATAGGTGAGACTAATGAACCTGAGGCACTGATGCCAAGTTGTCACGACCTAACTTTATAGGTCATGATGGAGCCTATATTAACCCCCCCCCCCCTCAATAGACAAGCCTAACCCTGTCCTAGAACTTCTAGTAACAGCTGTGAGGGCAGAGATCAACCTAGAAGGAACCAACTAACACTCTAGTCATAAAGGAAACGAAATTGATATTAGTATATAGACAATGGCTACAAAACACACTCTCAAGACCTAGAAGTCACTTATACAGAAGTATAGATACGACATAATAATACTGAGTCATAATGTATCTCTAGGTACATGTACAGAACCAAAACAATATACAAGAAAAGTCTAGGATAACAAAACACAACCACTGATATAGATGGAAACTAAAAGGATCCAAGTATATTCAATTCTCATCACTAGTCTCGGAATAAGACAGCTATAATAGGAGTGGTCAACGTTGCTTGCTCATAGGCGGACCTACATCAGGGGATAAATGTAAAAAATAAAGATAAGATAGGATATTGCTTCATAAGTGTCTAATCTACAAGAACCAGACTAAATATGCCAATGAATATGGAAGTAACTAGACCTAAGCAAAGGGGTAGTAATGTACATGGGGTAATGCCCCACTGTGTATGCTTATAAGCCAACTAGACCTCTATAAGTCCCGAAAGTGCACCCACGCACAATACCTGAGTGAAGAGGTGTATACTGGAGTAAGATATAACAATGTCAAGTTTTATATAATCTAATAACATAATGGCGTACATGCATTACTATCTCTCTGAAAAATTCATCCTAGCCTCCATCAAAAAATGCACATCTCCACTTGGCCTCCAACCTAGATGGACATCTAGCCTCCAACCCAGGCTAATACCTAGCCTCCAAACCAAGCTATGGCCTACCCCCCACTAGGATAAGGTCAAATGTGGCCAGTGGTCTACCTAGGTCCTTAGGATGCAGATTAGTCTTTCATAAATTTAGCACTAAACAACACTTCAAATATATGTACATATATGTTTCATCATTTTTGTTAGAGATATTTTCACAAAGAAAATAAGGAGAATAGAAAGATTGATAATTGTCATATTTTGATGGCGTCTCTCATGAACAGTGCATTCCTCAATGAAAACTGAACTCCTGAGGAAGATTTCATCCTTGAGGAATTGCTCATCAAGTATTTATGCATTTATATATTTAATAAGCTACCAGTAATTTTAATTTTTGAATTGTTATTTGTTGCTGATTAGAGCTTTTAACATTTTATAGTTCATCATGATGTCATGTAATGGTAAATATAGATGTTCTATGAATTTTTAGTTGTTAGGCTTCTCCACCATAAAATTTCTATATTTAGAGTTTGAGTCATCCTGAAGGAGAAATTAGGTGGAAATACTAGTATCTAAAACTTATTCAATCATAGATATATATGATCTATGGTGAAAATAATTTTTAGTTGCTAAGATGGAAACAAATCTCAATATGAAGAAATTAAAAATCAAATGTATCTACAAAAGTTTTATTTGTTCAATGTGATGTCTTTGAAAATTAATTGGTGTTGGTTGCTCAAATTAAGGGGGGGACATTATTGATAACTTAAATTATTTGAAAAACATTATTTTACTCTTGAAAATTTGTATTTGCTACATAAATTGAGACAT
>JAABOM020129749.1:0-61151 GCA_011800125.2 Solanum clarkiae
GTGACAACCAGGTCTTGGGGGATTTTCATCAAATTGAACTTTTATTTTTATTATAATTCCACGTTTTTAAGGTTATAATTGGGTTGTAGGCTGACTTGACTTGGTGGGATAAGACGAGTGCCATCACGCCCATTTTTGGGTCATGACAGACTAAGTACGGTCTCTTATGAACCTAATACAGTTCTCACATATCAGAATAAGGCTTGAAAGGTAGGTGCATTTGAGGATAGGGTTGTGGGATGTCACAATATCTCACCCTTGAGATCATTCGTCCTCGAATGTAACTACGAGACCTATCAAGAAGGAACTCAAATACTCGAATATGCATACTTCAGAAATCAACCTCAACTCAGAATTAAATGCTACCTCTAACATCATCAGTAAGTAGGAATACAATTAAAAATATGCATACTCAAATACTCATAGACTCAAGAAGAACATCAACTCAGAGATAAGAAGTCAACTCAATAATGGAAAAGCAACTCAAAGGGTAGAAATGAATTGTTATCATCAATTTCATCATTAGAAGGCATGAATAGGTGAGGGTATCTATCATTCATATCCTTTTCAGCTTCCCATATAGCCTCTTCAACAAACTGGTTCCTCCACAATACTTTGACATATGCAATCCCTTTGATTCTCAACTTGTGAAACCTGACTATCAAGAATTTGGACAGAGATCTCTTCATAGCTCAAGCTATCTTTTACTTCAAAGCTCTCAATAGGTACAACTAACTCATGTGGGTATCCTAAACATTTTTTGAGCATGAAATAATGGAAGACTGGGTGATAGATGCTAACTCCAGTGGTGGCTCTAACTCATAAGCCACATTTCCCACTCTCTTTATGATTTGACAAGGGCCAATGTACCTCAGACTCAGTTTCTCTTTCTTTTCGAATCTTATCACACCCTTTATAGGTGTCACTTTCAAATACACCCAATCATTTAGCTTAAACTCTAAGTGTCTTCTCCAAACATTAGTGTAGGACTTCTGACGACTCTGTGTAGTTCTGAATCTCTCCTGGAAAATATTTACCTTCTCCATAGGCCAATCAATCCCGCTTCACCTACCTTGAACCATCCAATTGGTGATCTACATCTTCTACCATAGAGGGCCTCACAAGGAGCCATTTGGATGCTCGAATGGAAACTGTTGTTATAGGCAAACTCAATTAAAGCCAAGTGGTCATTCCATCTATCTTTGAAGTCAATTACGCAAGCCCTCAACATAACATCCAAATTCTGTATTGTATGCTCGGCCTGACCATCAGTCTAAGGGTAAAAAGTAGTACAAAGGTTCACCTTTGAACTCGAGCCTTTCTGAAAGGACTTCCAAAATTAGGCAGTGAACCGAATTAGGCAGTGAACCTCTCTATCTGATATGATGGACAAAGGAACTCCATGCAATATGACAATCTCCCTTATGTATAACCGGGCATAATCCTTTGCAGTGTTTGCAATCTTTACGGCTAAGAAGTGTGCAAATTTTATCATCCAATATACTATCACCCAAATTAAATCATTCTATTTGCGGGACCTTGGTAAGCCTGTAACGAAGTCCATGTTAATCTTCTCCTATTTTCACTCTGGAATCTCAAAATCCTGTGCTACTCCACATGGCCTTTGGTGCTCAACTTTAACTTGTTGGCAATTCAAGCACTAGGAAACTAACTCAACAATGTCTTTCTTCGTTCCACTCCACTAGTAGACTTCTCTAAAGTCATGGTACATATTGGTAGACCCTGGATGGATGGAATATCTAGAACTATGGGCCTTCACCATGATCCTCTCTCTAACACCATCAACATTTGGAATACACAATCTGTCTTGATACCTCAATACTCCATCTATCCTTTTGGCAAAAGCTATTGCCTTCTGCTTATGCACCTCTGCCTTCAACTATAATAAAATAGGATCTTGATCTTGTTTCTACTTCACCTCTATTACTAGAGATGATATAGACCCATTATGCATAAGAACTCGTTCGCTCGATTCATCTAGTTGAACTCCCAACCGTGCCAATCGGTGAACCTCTTTGGCCGACTCCTTTTTCTTTTCCTCCACAAGAGCGGTGCTCCCCATGGATAACCTACTAAGAGCATTAGCAACTACATTAGCTTTATTTGGATTATAGAGAATGCTCATGTCAAAGTCTTTGAGAAACTCAAACCATCTGCTCTGCCTCAAGTTAAGATCTTTCTAGGTAAAGACTTATTGTAGGCTCTTGTGGTCTGTGAATACATCCACATGCATTCCATACAAGTAGTGGAGCCAAATCTTGAGTGCAAACACCATCGCAGCTAATTCTAAGTCATGATTTGGATAGTTTCTCTCATGGTTCTTGAGTTGTTTGGAAGCATAGGCTATGACCTTACCTCTCTGCATCAGAACATATCACAATCCCACTCTAGAAGCATCACAACATATCACAAAATCATCAGTCCCTTCAGGCAGAGTCAACACTAGTACAGTCGTTAATCTGGTTTACAACTCTTGAAAAATCTTCTCACACTCGTTGTACCACTGAAACTTAGCTTTGTTTTGAGTTAGCTTAGTCAAGGGCGAGGATCAAGAAGAGAATCCCTCAACAAATTTGCGTAAAACCAGACAAACTTAGAAAGCTCCTTAAGTTGGTTGGAGAGGTGGGTTTAAGCCAGTTCTTAACTGCCTCAATCTTCTGCATGTCCACTCGAATACCATCACCCCAGACAACATGTCCCAATAATGACACCAATTAAATTTGGCTTGCAACTCCTTATCTCTGAGGGTCTTACAAATAATTCGAAGATGATCAGCATGCTCATCCTTATATATGGGATACACCAATATATCATCGATGAACACAATCACGAACATGTCAAGGTACTGCCTGAATATTATGTTCATCAAGTCCATGAAAGCAACAGGAGCATTTGTTAATTCGAAGGACATTACTAGAAATTCAATGCGACCATATCGAGTTCGAAAAATCATCTTTTAGATGTCATATTCTCTTATTTTCAATTGGTAATAGCCTAATCTGAGGTCTATCTTGGAGAAAACAGTGGCATCCTGAAGTTGGTCAAATAACTCATCAATCCTCAGAAGGGGATATTTGTTCTTAACGGTCACCTTATTTAACTAGTGATAATCTATAACACATCTTGAGGGAACCATCCTTCTTTTGCATGAAAAGGACTGGAGCACCTGATGGTGAGATACTCTGCCTAATAAATCCCTTGTCGAAGAGATCTTTCAATTGCTCTTTAAATTCTTTCAACTCTGCGAGAGCCATTCTATATGGCGGAATAGAGATATGCTGGGTGTCGAGGAGAGCATCAATCCCAAAGTCAATCTCCTTATTAGGAGTGACTCTAGGAAAATCATCAGGAAAGATATGAGGAAACTCATTGATAACTAGAACTGATTCCAAAGGTAGAGACTCTACAGATCAGCCTTAACTCACACAAGGTGATAGATACATCCTTTGGGATTAGCTTTCTAGCCTTAAGGTAGGAAATAATCTTACCATTAGGCATAACAGAATCACCATCCCACTCTATGACAGGCTCATTTGAAACTGGAATTTGACAGTTCGAGTTCTACAATCAACAGAGGCATAATAGGCGTATATCCAATCCATGCCAAGAATCACATCAAAGTTGACCATCTCTAACTCAACTAAGTCTGCCAACGTATCTCTGTGATTGGTAGACACTGTGCAATCTCTATATATTCTTTCAGCTAGAATGGACCCACACCAGTAGGAGTAGAAACACTATGGGGATCAAGTAGACTTTCAGGAAAGATCTAAAACTTACTAACGACACATGGAGTTATAAATGACAAAGTAAGACCTAGGTCAAGCAAAGCATATACATCATATGAAAAGACTCGAAGCATACTCGTGATAACATCTAGTGCAACTTACTAATCCTATTTATTTTCTATCGCATAAAGATGATTTGTACCCTCGCCCATAGTAGTTATGGCACCTCTCTGTGGTACTACTGAAAACTGAGATTTAGTACCTCCATCACCCTTCTTCCTCATTGGGCACTCATTTTGGAAGTGACCTGTCTGTCCGCACCTATAGCAAGCATTTGTTCCCTCATGATATTCACCTAGATGGAGTTTACCATACTTGACACATGGTGGTTTCCCCCTCGAACCTCGAGTCCCATTAGCTTGGGATTGAGAACCCTGAGCTCTAAAATTCTTAGCCTTGAGACTTCTGATCATACTTGTTACTTGAAGCTTGTGCACTTGCTAAAGATGGTGTATAGTTCGAAGACCTCTTCTAAAAATAGGTACTATCCCCCTTACCTTGCTTATGCTGGCTAGGCTCATGCCCTGTTGACTTAGCCTTTTTGCTTAAATGCTCCTCCTATGTATCTTCTTGTCCTTTTCAAGTTATTGCGAATAGAGCATAATCCTAGAGATGTCTATGTTCAAAATCAGCAATGTCATTTTGCACTCCTTTTTCACATGCTTGCCCAAGCCGGATATGAATTTGTCATCTCAGACATCATATCGGGGATCATCTCTGCAGCATACCTAGATAGTTGTATGAATTAAGTTATATTATTTTACCATTAGCCCTTCCTGCTTCAAGTTAACAAACTCCTCCACATTGGCTTCCCTTAACTCTCGTGGAAAGAAGTGATCAAGAAAGGCACCCTCAAAGTCATCCTAAATGGCAGGCTCAGCATCCTCAACTCAACTTTCTTCACATTGATTGTACCAAACATGTGCCACATCCTTGAGTTGATAGGCAACAAGTTTATCTCCCTCTGTCTTAGTCGAATGTATAGCTTTCAACACTTTCCACATCTCATCAATAAATTATTGGGGGTCTTCCTCAACCTTTGATCCAGTAAAAACTAATGAGTTCATCCTCAGGAAATCTCTCAGTCTGGTGGCAGTTGTTAGTTCTTTTGAGTTAGAACTAGGAGTCTGTGAACTTCGATTCCCACTCTGAGCAGCTACCAATTGAGTTAGCATAGTGATAGCTCCTTTGAAGTTAGCCTCTGTGGTAGGAGCAAGTGCAGAAGTACGTGTCTGTGGAACATTAGCGGCTTTGGCTGGTCGACCTTGACCCATCGTTTCCATCTGAAGGGGTACTTCTGGTTGGGGATTTTCAGTGTTTCTAACTGAAGCATTTCTTTGGGCCATGGTATGTTTTAAAGGCATGATCTGCAAGCGCGTAACACACAACTTAGAAAAGAGATTTATAGAGTTTTTAACTCTATGGCACAAACTCAGAAGACAAGAAAGTGAAACAATTCCTAATGTCCTATAACCTCCTACTTATGTAGCGTGGTGCATAACACACCCATAAACAAGACTCTACTAGATACGACTTCATAGACTACCTAGGACTTTTGAACTCTATGCTCTGATACCAAGTTTTTCATGCCCTGAGAAGGTACCCTTGGCGTGGCCGACAATCAAAGACTATTGCTAGCCTCCAAGCGAACCACTTGGCCTTATCAGATTCATTCCATCATAACAGTGGAAGACATCAATGAATAAGAATACTTGATAAAATATAATGACAAATCGATGATAAAAGGACAAAGGTTAAACAGTCTATCCATCAAATTGAGAAAGATTAGTATGAAGGAATCTAGTCAAAACATAATCCAATCACATTAACAATCTAGTCTATGAAGCCTCTAAAATATCTGACTAAATGGTGCCAATGCAAACCTATGGCTACATATAAATCGAATAAAATACATCTAAAACTCAAAGCTAGAATAGGAATATGATATCCTCCTAAAGTAGAGGAGGGCTCACCAATCAGCTAAAAGTAAATAGGTCCTCAATGGGATGCTTGTTGATGACTGCTAGTACCTATTTCTGTATCATGAAAAGGTGTAGGCCCAAATGGACGTCAGTATGTGTAATGTACGAGCATGTAAATTGGCAGAAAGAAACATGTAAAGGAAAAGAATAACATCATCTCAAAATAACTCAACTCAAGAAATAGAAAACTCAATCATCATGTCAAGTGTCTAAAGTAATAACGTAATTTAGACAATGACTACTCATCTGTCATCTACATCCCATCTACTCAGAGTACTATTGATAATGTTCATGCTCTAATAAGAAATTAGTCGCTATCAGCAATTAACATAACTGAAGGTTAGGGTCGAATCCATAGGGAATACGGGGCTTGACTACAGGATTTCACTACTAATCATTTCAAGCATCAATAACTAAAATCTCTAAATGGGAGGGGGTTGGGCGGAGTTTTGCAATTAAGAAACAAATGTAAAATTACAGTTATACTATTACGTGGGAAAACACTCAATTGTAGGGACAACTTGAGAATTGTGTCCCATAGTTTAATGACTCGATTACCTAGGTAACATAGCTACAACTGAAGATTTGCATGCAGGATGATAACTTAGGTTCCTCTAGCCCTCTTATAAAGGTGAAGATCGACTTTCTACATGGCGCTTGGTTGGCTACCATGGCGTGCCAACTAACCGTTATTCATTGTCCCAGTCAACCTCCCCTTGGTGAGGTTTGGTTGATTAGACGAGAAGACATCGATCAAATTCTGTCATCTACTTCCCTTTTCTTATTCATCACGACCTTGGTCGGGCTCGTGATAGTAAGCAGGGTTTGGTGTTGGCCATCACCAAACAACAATCAAACTAAAGAAAAATAGACAATACATGCAGAACCCCAATCATAGAAATACAATAAACCTAGGTCATCTCAAGTCAACTACCCATGGTTCCCCCAACCCCAAGTTGTGGGTGCTTAACTACTCATGGCTAAGGCAAAACCAACTAAAATGTAAATAAATGACATGATTGAGAATTTTACCTGAGGCAATGAAGATTGAAGACACTACAAGTAGCAAACTGAAAGCTTGATAGATTGACAATAAGCATAACGCAAGGTTTACAATCCGCAAAATTCGGTTTTCCCAGAGAAAAAGAAAATCTAAGCTAAAAACCTAAAATTACTCTTGAGAGAATATTCAAAGATGATAAAAACTCCTCTGGTTTGAATCTCCTTTTCTAGAACCCTAACCTAAACTATATATAGTATTTACAAAACAACCCTAAAATTCACACCGAAAAGAAAGCTGGTAGCTGATAAGTCTCGCAGGTACAACTTATAGGATGACCTCCGAGTCATAGTCGGGGTCTTGTTATCAGGTTCTTGGCATCTTGGACTCAACTGATATGACCCACAGTGTAACACCCCACACCTTATAATACTAGTGCAATTCAAATGAAACATGATATGATTTGGTCAAATCAGCATCCATTTTTAAAAGTGCTTGAATCTCATGTTATAGGGGGATATGTGCGTCTAACGCTTAAGAGGGTCGAGTATATACATGTTTTGTGTCGAATTGAGGAGATCATAGCCTTAAATGAAGTAAGAGAATTGATGTGCTTGTAGGACTTAGGAAGCTAGCAGGTGATTCACCTACTTGCTTAGCTTAAATTGCTAGCTAAATGGAGACGAGGCCGGACGTCGGATTTGTCCAAGTCCGATTATGAATAAAGTTCGTGTTAAGGGTGTAACTTTAGCCCAAATTTTAGCATCATAAATGGACTTTATTTTCATCCCAAGAAGAATATAAAAAGATCCCAAGTACTTCACAACACACAACCATTTGGGCCCAAACCAAGTGAAGAGAAGTTTGGAAAATGGACAGCCAAAGCCCATCAACTTTGAGACCTATTTAGGCCCAAGTGTGAGGGCCAATCTGCTGCCTTACTAGCTTAATAATATGTGGTATTAGGTGGTCAAGAGGTCAAAAGAAACACGGCCAAATTAGGCCTTTAAAAAGGGGTTACAAGCAGCAAATTTCATTCACTCTTAGACTTGGAAAATTTCAGTTTTCACAATTTTCTCTCTACACTTTCTTAACCTAGCAAAGTAGCCACAAGGGAACTTCTAGGTTCTTGGAGAAGCCCTACACCTTGAAGGTAGTGGTAAGTAAGTTTACATATGTATTTAGTATAGTTTTCTTATTAAATCAAGAAGTATATGCTAGTATGTTTGTGCTGAAAAATTTGGACAACATGTGTTTAGAAAGTTGTTGCACACTTACCTTTTGTTTTAGTGACTTATCTATGGTTCATGAGATGTATTATGAAGAGACTTTGATGTTCTTAACATGTATTGAGTTATAGATATTACCCTAAGATTGCTTCCCTGATTTTTGGTTTCATTTAACAAATGAGTTTTATTGTGCTATCTTAAGTGTAATGTTGATTGGAACTTGTGGGCTGTTGGATGGAAGGCTATTGGTTCACGTCCTTCATGACTTCTTCGGTACTATTCTAAGAATGTTTTAGGACTGTTTGTATGTATAAATGTTGTTGGAACAGTTTGGTTAGAGTTGGAATAGGTTTGGAATTGTCGATGTCGAAATGTAGCAAAGGGAGGTAACATTATGCTGTCCATTCGTAGGTTGTGTAGAATTGTTATGCGTTGTTCTTTGTGGGTTGTTGTAAGACTATTATGGCACTAAAACAGGCTTCACATGATGTGTACATGCGAATGTATATTAGAAGATACGATTAGAGGAGAAAGGTTGAAAGAATACGCTCGGGTTTATAAATACCCGCTTGCTACCTATGTGTTGTTTTTTATGTGATTGGGCTACCAAGATTTATCTATTGGCTGCTAATGCTAGTTTTATCACCTACTATGTTGTAGATAAATATTTAGAAGAAGGGAAGGTTATCCCAAGGTAGTAACGAAGTCATACAATGAGGTATGTAAGGCTACTTGATTTCGTATTGTTTGGCATGAAACATAGATCCTTCTTTGATACATAAAGGCACTTACCAACTCTAACACAACTATTAACCATGTCTACACTCTTTCATATGTTCATATGCTCCCGTATATGGCCACCTTCAAATCAGCATACACACGTGTATACCAAGTTACCTGGGTTCTTGTTACTAAATAAAGTTCACGAGTTGTTTCATCTTATACGCATTTCATTATTTGTGTAACGTACTCTTTTCATTATCATATTGTCTTGTATGATTATCTACATGTCACATGTTACATCTGTAGTCCTACAACTCCAATATTGTGAACACCAAAAAAATAATCTCAAAGGTAATGGAAAAGTAAAGTATATTGTTTATTGATGGGTGGCAGCCCGAGGGGTAGAAGAATCACCTATCCAGGGACGATCCTATCACGGCTGGTACCCTGAGGGGTTAAGGAAGAACCTAGCCAGGGACGATCCCGATATAGTTTCACCACTGATCAGCTGGTCATTTGTATTACATGCTATGCACAGACTATATAGTAAAGGTAAAGTAATATAAAGAACATAAAGTACATGATCCCCAAAGTATAACCAAAGGTGGTCTCTTATCCTACACCAGTGCATAGTTTCATTTGAGTTATTTTTTCATGTACAGTATACCCTGTCTTACATATTCAGTACATTATCTCATACTGACGTCCCTTACGAGGGACCTACATTTCATGCTGTAGGTACAGGTGCTAGTAGATCTCCCCAGTAGGAGTACAGGATATTCAGCTGCTGTTACCAAACTCTAGGTTACTTCGAAGTTTGTGCATCTAGAGCTTATATTTTTGTATTGTACAGTTAGTCGAGATGGGGCCTGTCCCGACCCTTATCAGATACTTTTCCTTATCTAGAGGCTTAGTAGACTATGTAAATTAAAGTGTTGTCATGTCTCATACTTTAAACACAGTAGCCCCAATGGCCTAGCCATATGCATTTCCTTTTGGCTTGTTATCACTGTTTATTTTCTTAAAGGCATGTCAAATGCAGAAATCCCTTATAATACGTATAGAAAGCACATAGATACAAGTTGGTTCTCCCGGGCCTTATCGGCAACGGGTGCCAGTCCTCCCTAACGAGACTTGGGGCGTGACACATAGGTACGAGTCGTTGCTTGAGCTATGACTCGAATGTTCCTCTCGTAGCCTTGGCCTTTCAGTTTTTGGTCTAACATTTTAGCTCTCTGATTCCTACTACGAGTCCACCTATATGAGTCGTAGTGAGACTTACAGAGTCGTAGTGAGACTTATGACTCATAGGATGGCCTCGTAAGAATGACCTCCTCTTAGCAGATTTCTGAATTTTGGTCTCTATTTCTTTCTACGACAAATCCTACGACTCATAGCTTGGGCTATGACTCGTAGGTGTGCTCTATGTCCTATGCTTCAGCAGAATTTGCACTTTTTTTTTCAAAATCATGCCAACCTAACTTTTCTGCAAGAACAACACACAAACATATAAAAATCATAAAAAGTCACATTAAGTACTCATAAAATCCTTTGTTTTAGGCATCAAATGTGCTGTATTTTGACAGAACATCAACACCCTCAACTTAGAATTGTTGATCATTCTCAAGCGATGACTCAATCTACGTAGATAAAGAGAAATACATAGTAGTTATACTAATGGCATATACAATAACTTTTTTGATTGAGGTATCCAGTTTCCATTTCCAAAGAAGGATTGCAAAGTTGTTAAGCAGAACAATGACTAACACCATATGCTTGTCCTTATACTCATCTTTCAGTTTGGTGACAAAGTGGATTTGGATCACTTTAGGACTTACTGGCTTGTAACATAGGCTCAGGGGGCTTTGGTATGACATTTTAGGCAATTAGTGACTAAAAGCATTCCTTGAATCATGGTTACCGACACTTTCACCTTCATAACCCATCTATTTTCACTAAGTCCACCCTTATGCCACCAATTCAAGCCTTCCTCGTGTGTTTCTTTCTCTTTTTCAGCTGTATCTCAATTTCAAGATAATTTTTTTACTTTTTCTCAACTCAAGGCACTTTTCTGTTCTTTTTCTTCACCCGGCTCTTCATTTTTCATTTCTTTCTTGATTTCCTAACTAACCACCTTATTATTATTACTTTACCACAATGAGGGCCACCCTCAACTTAGGCTTTAGGCTCAGTGAAGTACACAATATCTATGCCCCAAACCAGGGCCACCAATTGTAGCCACCCTCAACTTAGGCTTTTGGCCTCAATCAAGGTTCACATGTTCAAGGATAGGCCAGGGCCAATATCTAGGTATTCCATCAAACAAGGTTAAGTTAGAAAGGTGTCAAGAAAGAATGAGTACATGAGAAACTCAAACATTTGGAACAAGGGACTCACTCACTTATTTGGTAGGTCAATTAGGCCAAAAGTCGCTTCACTCAAAGAACAAAGGCCTAAAATCCTTTCCGTCTTAACCACACCACCAAACCAATCTTAAAGTAACAAGGCAAGTTCTGAGTCCATACAAGATGCATGAATCAAGCAAAATAAGCTCACAACACATATGATATTGCACGCACAGTCAAGCATAGACTCACACGTCATGTTTCAAGCCTCAACCTTACCTTTACAATATTAGAATAAATATTTATAGCTACTCAAAAATGTATGAATGCATCAACAACCACAACCTCAAAAATTTGGGTACCCAATTTTTCATCAAAACTTTAAAACGCATCTCAGGGCTATGTATATGCCAACAGACAACAAAATTATGAATTTATAAATTATCTACACTACCTAAATATGCCAGTTCAACAGAAATTAAACATCCACAAGGAAAAAGAAGTACAACACAAAAACCTTAGGATCAAACATTGGGGAAGTTATGGACTTGAGGCCACTCAGACTTCACCTTAATCCATAACTTCCCACACCCCACCAAAATAGGATACTTTGTCCTCAAAGTAAAAACATACAGAAAAGGTGCAAGGGGCATATCTTGGGTTGCCTCTCAGGAAGTGCCCGATTTATTGTCGCGGCACGATAGAAAGCTTTTGAAGTTATACTTTAACAAGATCCCAATCTTCCACTGTGTTGATTTCTTCTATGTCACCCATGTACCATTTGACCCTCTGACCATTCACTTTTAAAGTTTTTCCATCCCTGCTTTAACTTGATAGCACACAACTCTGAAAAGGCCCCATCCACTTAGATTTGAGTTTTCCAGGAAACCACCTCAACCTGGAGTTGTAAAACAATACCATGTCTCCCAGAGCAAATTAGCGATCTTAAATTCTGCGATCATGCTGAACTTTCATTCGTTGCTTGTACAAGGTGGAGCTCTCATATGCTTGTAGTCTAACCTCATCAAGATCATTCACTTGCATCAACCTAGAAGTTGCAGCTTCATGCCAATCTAGATTCAACTTCTGCAATGCACACAATATCGTGTGCTCAAGTTCAATCGACAAGTGGCAGGCCTTCCCAAACACTAGTTAATACGAAGACATTCCGATGGGAGTTTTGAAGGCAGTCCAGTAGGCCCAAAAAGCATCATCCAACTTCCTTAACCAATCAGTGCAATTCACATTCACAGTGTTGGATAAGATTTTCTTTATTTCCCTAATTGATACTTCCACTTGCCCACTGGTTTGGGGATGATAAGGGGTTGACACGCAGTGGTTCATACTATATCTTTCAAGGAGTGCTCTGAAAAGTCGATTGCAAAAATGAGAACCTCTATCACTGATAATTGCCCTAGGTGTACCGAACCTGAAAAAAATGCTTCTTTGGAGAAACCAGTAACACTCTTACCCTCATTGTTCGGTAGAGATATGGCCTCCACCCACTTAGAGACATAATCCACTACAACCAGAATGTACTTGTTACCATGTGAGGTAACAAAGGGTCCCATAAAATCAATGCCCTAAACATCGAATAGTTCTATGACCAAAATAGGGTTTAGAGGAAGTTTGTGCCTTTGCGAAACTCCACCCTCTCTTTGGCATCTATCACTAGACTTTACATAATCATGGATGTCTTGATATATAGACGACCAATAGTAGCCATACTGCAATACTTTGTGAGCTGTTCGAGCTCCACTGTGAAGGCCACCCACCAATGAAGAGTGGCATACTTCAAGAATGCTTATCATTTCCACTTTTGGGAAACATTGACGGATGATCCAATCCATGCAAATACGAAATCAATATGGCTTATCCTAGAAGAACTTATTTACATCATGCATAAACTTGTGACGTTGATGGGTGTTCAACTCAGGCGACACTATGTCACTCACCAAGTAGTTAGCATAGTCTGCAAACCAAGGTATAAGATCATGTGATGCCGCCAAAACTCTCTCATCAAGGAATGAGTCATTTATGTCAAAACCATCGTCAAACTTCACCATTGCTTCATCTTTCAACCTAGAGAGATGATCGGCTACTTGATTTTCTTACCCCTTTCTATCAATCACATCAAAGTTAAACTCTTGCAAAAGAAGGACCTATCTGATCAATCTTGGTTTTGCATCCTTCTTGGCCATCAGATATTTGCGTGCCATATGGTCTCTGTGTACAATCACCTTAGCCCCCAAGAAGTATGACCACAATTTTTTGAAAGGCAAACACTAAAGAAAACAATTCTTGTTCGGTCACTGTATAGTTTTTCTGGGCTACATTTAGTGCTTTGTTGGCATAATAGATTGGATGCAGAATTCTTTCCCTTCGTTTCCCTAACACCACACCTAGTGCAACTCCACTTGCATCACACATTAGTTTGAATGGTTGTGACCAATCCGGTTCCATGATAATGGGTGCTGTGGTCAGCCTTCTTTTCAATTCTTCGAAGGCGTGCATGCATGCATCATCAAGCACAAACTTGGTGTCTTTCTCCAACAACTTACACAAGGATTGTGAGATCTTGGAAATATCTTTTATGAAGTGACAGTAGAATCTAGCATGGCTAGTAAGTTCCTAATGCCTTTTACCGAACTTGAAAACCTCGATTTTTGCTTTATCCACTTCAAGTCCCTTGCCTAAAATTCTATGACCAAGTACGATGACTTCTTTGACCATAAAGTGACATTTCTCCCAATTCAACATTAGATGACTCTCAACAGACCTTTCTAATACGTCACTCAAATTAAATAGGCATTCTTCAAAAGATTGACCAACCATACTAAAATCATCCATGAACACTTCAATAGTGCTTTCTACCTTATCAGAGAAAATTGACATCATGCATCTTTGAAATGTTGCTGGAGCGTTACATAACTCAAATGACATTCTCTTAAATGCAAAGGTGCCATACGAGCATGTAAAAGTGGTCTTCACTTGATCTTTTGGTGCAATGACAATTTGATTATAACCAGAATAACCATCAAGGAAATAATACCAACCCTTCTCTATAAGTCTATCAAGCTTTTGATCCATGAATGGCATGGGAAAATGATCTTTCTCTGTGGAAGCATTCAACTTCCGGTTGTCCATGCACACTCTCCATCCAGTAACTGGTTGCATAAGGATTAACTTATTCTTTTCATTTGGCACCATGATGATTCCCCCCCTTTTTTAGGACACATTGCACGGGGCTCACCCATTCATTATCGGTGATAGGGTAAATCACTCCTGCATTTAACCAATTGATGATCTCTTTTTGAACCATTTCTTACATTGGAGGATTTAACCACCTCTGATGTCCAACACTTGGTTTGTAATCCTTGACGAGTTGAATCTTATGTGTACACAGTCTAGGAGGTATGCCAATGATATATGCAATTGTCTATCAAATTGCCTTTTTGAATCATTTGAGAACTAAATCAAGAGCCTCTGCCTGGGCTTCACTCAAATCAGCTGCAATTATGATGGGTAATGTATTATTTTCTCCCAAGTATGCATATTTCAGATGTGTTGGTAATGCCTTTAACTCTAGCTCAGGTGGTACTTCTATAGATGGCTTAGTGGGTGGAGTTTCCCTATTGCTCAAATCCAACTCCAGCTTGGCCTATCGCCTCAACCCAAATGACACCCCAAGGGCATTCACTGTTTCCTCATAATCAGGAATACTCTCACCATCGAAATTCATCAACACAACTGCCAAAGGTTTAACTCCTAGCCTCAATTCAACCGGGATCTCCACTTCATCCTCTTTACTCATTTCAATCATTGAGAAGACCTGAAACTCACAACCCTTCCTATCTTGTTGGCCCACTTGGAATACAATTGCTTCCTCACCAAACCTGAAAGTAAGCAAACTCTTTTCCATATCAACTAGTCCTCTACTTGTGGCTAAGAAAGGTCTTCCCAAGATGATAGGAACTACAAAATCAACATTACAGTCAAGTATAACAAAATCTGTGGGGAATATAAATTTATCTACCTTGATCAACACATGGTAGAGTATCCCCATGGGCTTCTTGACTATTTTTTCTGCCATTAACAAACTCATCATTGTAGGGACAAAGTTTCCCAAACCAAGCTTTCTGAATATGGTAAGAGGTATTAAGTTAATGCTGGATCCTAAATCACATAGTGCTCTAGCAAATGTGAGTTCTCCAACCGTGCATGGAATGGTGAATTCACCCGGATCTTCATGCTTCTACACTAAAGATTTTACAGTGATGGCACTGCAATATTGAAAATGTTGGGAAAGGTCTTGGCTGACTCATTGCTTCTTCTTGATAAAATCTTTAATCTATTTAGCATACCCCAGCATTCTCTCAAGGGCCTCAACTAAAGGGATGTCCACTGACAATTTCTTAAGCACCGCCAAAAACTGTTCAAACTTACCTTCCTCTTTTTTCTTTCTAAGCCTTTTCGGAAAAAGTGGTGGGGGCCTTAGAAAGATTTTGTATTTCTTTCATTACTCTTTCGTTCCATGTGCTTCTATCTTCTCCTCTACCCGCTTCTTCTTGCTTTCATTCATAACTATTGGTTTAGGGGGTTCTATGGTACTTTTGCCACTCTGAGTCATAACTGCTATGCAATGCCCTTTATTCTTTGGGTTTTGAACCATATTGGTTGGTAGGATTCCCTTTTGGATTTGGTTCAATTGTGAAGACACTTGCCCAAATTATTATTCGAGTTGCTTAATCACCACCGAATAAGACTATATTTTGGTTGATACTTGAAATATAATCTTTCATTCCCTTTAAAGTCTCATCTTGGTGGTCGGCTCTCTTCACAACTTATCGAACATCTCTTCAATCCTAGAGTTACTTGACCCAGCATCACGGTTGTGAGGTGGCACATAAGGATTATTTCTGTAGCCCTATCTTCTTCCCCATTCGGCATCTGGCACTCTCTCTATTTCATAGTATCCACCCTGGTTGTCTCTATACACCCTATCATGGTTGAAATTCCAACCTTGATTCCCAGAACCATGCCTCCAATAGTCCGAATTAGACCCTTGGGGGTTGTTCCAGAAACCCAATGCTTGGTTGCTTACAAAACATGCATCTTCATCAAAAGAATGGATTATCTTAAGTGGGAGCCTTCACAGGTTGATAGGTGACTTCCTTGACACTTTCTTGGTTTTGCTTTAAAACCAAGTCCATGCTTGTAAGAAGTTGAGCAAGTTGTTCCATGATCTCTTCGTTCACCTTTTCTTGCTCATTGTTGGTGTTGACCGCACAAGAAGGTTTCATCGCACCTCACTCTCGTTAACCCCATGTTCTATCTTTTTTGACCACTTGCTCTATCCTTGCAGCTATCAATGCAAAAGGTTGGTCTAGAAACATGCCTCCCATTATTGTGTTGGTGCAAGCTTGACTATTCTCGTCAAGTGCCCGATAGAAAATCTCAAGCAAAGCATCATCAACAATCTTGTGATCAGGGACTATCCTCAAGCATTTGGTAAAAACCTTTCCCATGTCATGCTAATAGAGTCACCTGGAAGTTGCTCAAAGTTGTTGATTTGGTCCTTGAGCTTCAACTTCTTAGATCTTGGGAAATACCTTTCAAGGAATAGTCTCTGAAGCTTAGCCAACTTATAATAGTACCCAGAGGAAGCTCAATCAACCACACAACTGCATTACCAGCTAGTGATGATGGAAACATCCTTAAACCAATAACATTAAGAGAAAGATTTTGTATCCCCATGACACTCTTGCAAACAAACACCACATTTTGGAGATGATGGTGGGGATCCTCCGAAGGTAGCCTTGTGAATAGTCCGTGGTTTTGGAGCATTGGGGGTAATCCACTCAATAACTTGAACTTAGTATCTGCTAGTAAAGGGGGCATTACTATAGCACCGGTAATGTCCATGGCCAAAGGGTTCAAATCGGTACTAATTCCATCCATAAGCATTATCATTGAAGTCTCTGAGCTGTGGCCTGTTATCCCTTGGTTGTGGATTCTCCTCTCTTCCCACATCCTCATTCATATTCATATCTTCCTCAACCTCAATATTCTCATTCACTTGAGCCATTCTTCTTGGTAGTCGATGGATCTCTAAATTGAGTGGAGCTAAGGGATTGCCTTGGCTCTTTATGTTGGGCATACAACCTAGTACACCCTGCAAATAAAATCAAAAAACAAAAACAAAAGTAAAATACACAAGACTCTAGAAATCAACACTAGAATTAACTAATAGTGAAATCAAATCAAAACCTGGCCATATTCCCCAGTAACGACGTCATAATTTTAAATGATGTTCACGCTCCAATAAGAAAGTGGTCACTGTCAGCAATTAACCTACCGAAGGTTAGGGTTGAATCCACAAGGAATATGGGGCTTGACTATAAGATTTCACTACTAATCATTTTAAGCATCAATAACTAAAACCTCTAAATGGGGGGAGGGAGGTTTGTGATTCAGAAACAAAAGTAAAATTATGACTATACTACTACGGGGGAAAATACTCAATTTTAGGGACAACTTGGGAATTGTGTTCCCATAGTTCGCTGACTTGATTACCCTAGGCAACATAACTACAACTGAACATTTTCATGCACGATGGTAACTTAGGTTCTTCCATTCCTCTTGTGAAAGTGAAGGTCGACTTTCACCATGGCGCTTGGTCAACCACCATGACATGCCCGGTAACTGTTATCCATTGTCCTTGTCAACCTCCCCTTGGTCAGGTTTGGTTGATTAGACGAGAAGATATCAATCGAATTCTATCGTCTACTTCCCTTTTCCTATTTGTCACGACCTTGGTCGGGCTCATGATAGTACGCAGGGTTTGGTGTTGGCCACCACCAAACAACAATCAAAATGAATGGAAATAAACAATACATGCAAAACCCCAATCATAGAAATGTAATAAACCTGGGTCATCTCAAGTCAACTACCCATGGTTCCGACAATCCCAAGTTGTGGGTGCTTAGCTACTCATGGCTAACACAAAGCCAACAAAAATGCAAATAAATGACATGATTGAAAATTTTACCCAAGGCAATGAAGATTGAAGGCACCACAAGTAGCAATCCAAAAGCTTGATAGATTGACAATGAGCACAAAGTAAGGTTTACAGTCCCCAAAATTGGGTTTTCCCAAAGAAAAAGATAATCTAAGCTAAAAACCTAAAAATACTCTTGAGAGAATATTCAAAGATGACAAAAACTCCTCTGGTTCGAATCTTCTTTTCTAAAACCCTAACTTAAACTATATGTAGTATTTACAAAATAACCTTAGAATTTACACAGAAAAGACATCTGGCAGCTAATAAGTCTCGCAGCTATGACTCGTAGGATGACCTATGAGTCGTAGTCGGGGTCTCGTATCAGGTTCTTGGCATATTGGACTAAACTGGTACGACCCATAGGTATGATTCATTGCTTGAGCTACGACTCGTATGTTCCTCTTGTAATCTTGGCCTTCAGTTTTTGGTCCCATATTTTTGCTCTCTGATTCCTGCTACGAGTTTACCTATATGAGTCTTAGTGAGAGTTACGACTCATAGGATGGCCTTTTAGGGAAGACCTCTACTTAGCAAATTTTTGAATTTTAGTCTATGTTTCTTGCTACGATACACCCTACAACTCGTAGCTTGGGTTACAACTCGTAGGTGTGCTCGTATGTCCTATGCTTCAGTAAAATCTGCACTTTCTCTTTAAAATCATGGCAGCCTAACTTTTCTGCAAGAACAACACAAAAACACATAAAAACCATAAATAGTCGCATTAAGAACTTACAAAATCCCTTGTATTAGGCATCAAACGTGTTATATTGTGATAGCACATCAACTATCAAGGCCTATTTGGGAGTTTCTCTAATTGACAACCATCACCTATGAGCGGGTGATGATACAACGAAGCGATGTCGTTGCCATATCCATCCAATACCTTGCGTAGGCTTAATACATCCCATCAATAGATCCAAAATCAGTAACATCAAGTCCTCATTTTGGGACAATAGGAAAAATCCATCTTTACAGTTCAATTCTCTCCTACACCGGCTACGTAGTTATTAAGTTCGAGTTTGACTTACTCTTACTCAATTTGGTGCTCAATACTCCTCCCAGGACACTATATGCTCATAAGACATCAACCCTATGGTTAACTCAGTCATCTAGTCTCACTGGACAATCATCAACTCAACTCATCATATCAACTATGTACCATTTTGATTACATCATTTTTAGGTTCAATTCTGGACATATCAGGACTCAATAATGTATTATTCTAACTCATAGCATTTAGGAGAATAAATGTAGAATTAAAACATTTAGAGACTCTATAGAATTTTTTAGGCTCAAATTATGTTCATGTATGCTCATATAAGAAAAATATGTGAAAATAATATGAAATCATGCTAGGGTTCGTGTAATAAGGTAAAATCATCTAATTCAAGTAATTAAATCATAAGAATGATAATTTAAGCAAGATTATGTAGAACTACATTAGATTTTAAGAAAAAACTTTGAGAAACTTTCTTGGTAACTCAATTTACTCACATCACCATCAGTCCGGGTTATGGGGCACACAGAAGAATAGATTACATGTTTTGGTTAGCCTTACATACTTGGAAGTTTTGAACCTTGAAGTATTTTGGAAGAATTCTCAAGTTTTCCTTCAAACCCTAGCCCTTATATTTCTTTAAATCTTTCTTCACATTTAAGAGAGTGTTTTAGCATAAAAAGATTAATCTGACATGTTTAAGGCTTTATTTAGGTGTAAAAATGTCAATCCTAGGTTTAGATAGGGTGGAAAAAGACCAACATAACCTTTCTTAAAAAGTTAGCAAAATTCATCTATGGGCCCTTTTATGGCCCATAGAAAGTTCTACATTCTGTAGGGATCCTTTCGTAAACTTTTGGCCCAATTTAAGATTTTTTGTTAATTTTACAAACCCATTTTACGACCAGTAGATGGGTTTGTAAAGTTTGGGGCCAAAAATTGAAGTTTTAGGACTTTTTCCCTCGTATTAGCAGACGGGCCATATTTCAATGTCCCGTAAAGAGGTTTCATAGAACAACTCTGCAAGTGACAGTCTCTAGTAAATCGGTCATGACTTTTGACTCCGAACTCCAAATGAGGTTAAACTAGTTGCGTTGGAAAGATAATTCAAAGGGCTTTCATTGAATAGATTATGGGACACCTAATTCTCTGTGTGCTAAGAGTTATGATAATTTAAAGTTAACCCTTGCATAAATCAAAACTAAAAACCCAATTTATAGGAAAGTTTTGAACTCTTCTAAGTACTAGAGGTCTCTTATGACCCTAATACACTTCCCAAATATAAGAATAAGGCTTGAAACATAAGTAAATGTGAGGATAGAGTTATGAGGTGTCACAATATCTCCCTCTTAGGACCATTAATCCTTTAATGATGAGTAACTAGGAGATATACCAAGAAGGAACTCAAATACACGAATTGAAACGACCCCAAAAAGTGCCCGAAATGTGCCTCGAAAGTGCCTGGAATCGTAATTCCCATATATCCCAAAATCCGCGCGTGATATCGAAAATCAGAATTTATATTCTTGTTCAAAGGGAAAATTGAGTAGCCAATGAGTCTAATCCAAATTTTAGAGCAACCGTACCTAAATCCAAAATTTCAAAGTGATGAGAAAATAGTGAGCAGGCTCGACATATCAGGGGTGCGGAGAGGCTATTTCTTTAGCCAGCTTATGTTACTTGGTCCAAGGCTTTTGGGTCTTGGGCCTATCTTCCCAAACATGAAAATATATATACTTAGTCTTATTTCACCTTTATATCATACAAGACATTCCCGAAAACCCCCTCAAACACATAGACAAATATATCTCTCAAAATTCAAGTGCCAAATCTCTTCCCGAATCTTAAGGAATTCATCCAAACTTCAAGTCTCCGTTCCAATCTTTATCAAGGAATTCTCCAAAGTCAAGCTATGTGGGTTTCAACCATTGGGCGCTTTCACCATGGTGCCCAAGCTTCATTTTTATATAAATTGCATATTTCTAAGTTGATTCATTTATAGTTTGTCACGACCAAACCTGGGGCCTGAACGTGACCGGCGAATGGAGAACCCGAAGGAACCCCAAACAAGCCTCATGCCATATCATTACACATCCTTGGTCGTGGAAGCAATTAGAATGACAATTAGGAATAAACATAAACAAGGGAAATAGGGACTAAGGGTAGCTTCTAAATCATAAACATCAAGAGTCAATAGAGTCAAGCTCATAGCATAAATATAGAACATGTCCAGCAACACCTTTATTACATAGATACGAGCTAGAGACAAGACAAAGCAACTGAGCTCACCCTCATAGTCCATACATAAGTCAAAAGTGAAAGTCTTAATACATAGCAGGAGATCATAAGTGACATCCCTGGAATGGAGGACTCACAAACAAGCTTGATGGAAGTCGTACTAGCCATGAGGAGGAGGATGATCAAGAGGAATACTGGGTTCCTACATGATGACATCACGTAGGCATAGAGTATGCATTAGTATGTGTGAATATACTAAGTATGTAGGATGCAATGCAACAAGAGATAGGCATTGTAGTCAAAATGCATAGAATTAGAAAATAGCTAGCAAAATAACAATATGACATGCATGGTTAGTACTTAAGTAAAACATGCTTATGTAGGACATAACTTATGTGTAAGAAGAGACCACTAACTATTGGTGGATTATCATATCCTACCACCCATGGTGATTGAGGTACAAACCCCATCAATAGGTTGGTGGATCGTCGCACCCTACCACCCTTGGTGCCAGAGTTCAAACCCACTGATAGGTTGATATGTACAAACCCCCGACAAGGTTGGTGGATCATCGCACCTTACCATCCTTGGTGCTGGAGTACAAACCCCCCGATAAGTTACCCGGTGCACAACCCCCAGGTAGAGCATGGTCACATTCCAACACTATAGAGAGAGCACCATATACATGTATTCATTTCATCATATCATCACCATATCATCATCATATAGTCCTTCAACTCATAAGACATGCATTGGACCTTCAATTCCTCAAGAAACCATAACTGGACATTTTATCAAATACTTAGCGGGTGTGTAGTGCTAGTATAAAACCATGCAATACAAGAGTGAAATCATACTAGAAAATTCAATGTAAAACCTTCAATAGATACTTGGTAATGCCCTCAAGCAATTTACATTAAAATCCTTCATCAAATCTTACAATAGACCTTGGTTTCATACCTCAAAATATAGCAAAACAGTCACAATTTCATGAGCTTTGACATAGTGTGTAGTGATGTTCATAATAAGATAGACCCAGTTGTAAATCAACTTTAGATCATTCAAATTAGAGTAAAAAGAAGCTTGGGTATGATGGGTGAAAGGAATCCATGAAAGAAACCCACATACCTTAGCTTTGGAGATGAACTTGATGAAGATTAGAGATGAAGACTTGAAGCTTGAGAGGAATTCCTTAGATTTGGAGAGAGTTTTGAGACTTAAGTTTGGGAGTAAAATATTGGCTAAATGTTTGAATAAGTATTAGGGAATGTTTAGAATGATATGAGGGTGAAAAATGGCTAAGTATAGGTATATCCACGTTTGGGAACACTTAGGCCCATGACTTAAAAGTCTTGAACCGCAACAAAAAAATAACTGGACAGAAAATATACATGTCCGCATCCCGAAAAGGATGAGAAATCCATTTTTTTGATTTGCGCGCCCTTGGCACTTCGCGCCAGGGGCGCGAAAAGTTCTCTGAAAATCGTCACTTAAAAAATTGAAATTGCTAATCGTTTTTTCTTAAATTGGGGTTAGACCCATTTTTCACTCCAAATGATCCCCTGAACAAGAATATGAAGTCGAATTTTCGATATTGTGCATCGATTTTAAGATATATGGAAATTACGATTTGAGGCACTTCCGAGGCAGAATTTCACGCACTTTTTTGGGTTGTTTCAATATCACCCACTTGGGAACATTCGTCCCCGAATGTTAAGGAAACGTATATGAGAGACGTAAGCAAGACAATTTCAGCCCATATATAAATGCAACAATGCACTTAAACATTATTTCAAAATCTCATCACAAGTGTAAAATTATCATGAACTTAGTCAATTTAAACAAGAACATATGCAATGACGTGAGCGCTGAAGCTTAAGACTTGATATCACATAAAGGACTTAGATCAATACCTTAGGCTTGAGTGGAGTGGAAAAGGTAATATAGTGGTTTGCATGTCCGCTTCGGCCTCCAAAGTAACATTTCTACTTGTTGATTCCTCCAAAGGACCTTAACGGAAGCGACCTCTTTGTTTCTCAATCTCTTCAGTTGCCTATCCAAGATCTCAATTGGAACTTCTTCATTGGTCAAATTATCTTCAACAATAGCCACAACATCAAGAGGTACAATGGCATTCAGATCACCCACACATTTCTTTAACATGGACATATGAAACATCGAATGAACCAAATCCATTTCTCTAGGCAATTCTAACTCATATGCTACTTTGCCAACCCTTTTCGTCAACTCTATAAGGACCCATATATCTTGGGATCAACTTGACCTTTTTACCAAAATAGATAACACCCTTCATGGGTAACACCTTCTAGTAAACCCATTCACCGACTTAGAATTCAATATCCCTTCTCCTCACATCGACATAGAACTTTCGGCGACTTTGGGCCGTCTTCAACCTTTCTCTAATCATCCAAACCTTCTCAAGAGCCTTCTTAACTAGATATGGTCCCAACAAAGCCACCTCACCAACCTCAAACTGCCCTACCGGTGATCTACAACCTACTATAAAGAGCCTCAAATAGAGCCATACCGATACTAGAATGATAGCGATTGTTGTAGGCAAACTCAATCAACGGAAGATGGTCATCCAACTACCTTTAAGCTCCAATACACATTCTTTAAGCATATACTCAAGGGTTTGGATGGTTCCTTTGGCTTGGCCATCCGTTTAAGGGTGGAAGGCCGTAGAAATTTTAACTCTAGTATCAAGACCGCTTTGAAAGGATCTTCAAAAGTGTGAAGTGAATTGTGCCCCATGATCCGATATGATGGACAAAGGAATCCCATGCAACCTTACCAGGTCATGAATGTACAACCTTGCATAATCTTCAGCCCCAAATATGGTCTTAACCGGTAGAAAGTGAGCCGATTATGTCATCTTATAAACCATTACCTAAATGGAATCAAAGCCCTTTCTAGTATTGATAAATCCAACCAAAAAATTCATATCAATCACCTCCCTCTTCTAAGTAGGAATCTCAATGTCTTGGGTTAGGCCACCCAATCTTTGAAGTTCAGCTTTGACTTATTGACAACTATGACAACTAGAAACGAATTTGGCAATGTCTCTCTTCATGCCTCCTTACTAATAAACATCCCTCAAATCTCTATACATTATGGTGGTATCGGGATGGATAGAATAAGAAGAGTTATGAGCCTCATGAAGGATCTTTCCTATCAAATCATCAACACATGGTACACACAATCTACCTAGGTACCAAATGGCACCATCTGCCCTTTGGAAGAAAACCTCCACCTTGCCCTCTTTCAACAAGGCCTTCAATTCTAACAAGGAGGGATCAAGATCTTATTTTGCTATCACCTCATCAATCAAGGAAGTCCTAGAACCATCAATAACAACAATATCCCCATTCGCAACCTCTTTCAACCTAACTCCCATTCTAGCAAATCGATGCACCTCCTTAGCCATCTCCTCATCACCGCTATCAACATGAGCTAGGCTACCATAGACACCCTACTAAAAGCATCCGCCACCACATTTGCTTACCGGGATGATAATGCACACTCATATCATAGTCCTTAAGAAATTCCAACCATCTTCTTTACCTCAAATTGAAATCCATTTGAGTGAAGGCATATTGTAGGCTCTTATGATCGGTGAACACATCAACATGCATTCCATACAAGTAATGATGCCAAATCTTTAACGCAAACACAATGACGGCTAACTCAAGATCATAGGTAGGGTAGTTCTTATCATGTACCTTGAGTTGTCTGGAAGCATAGGCTATGACCTTACCATTTTGCATCAACACACAACCTAAACCAACCTGGGAAGCATCACAATACACAAAATCAGGTAGTGACAATATAGGGGTGGACACAAGCTTATCTTTCAAGGTTTGGAAGCTCCTCTCACATTCATCGGTCCACACAAACTTAACCTTCTTTTAGGTCAATTTTGTCATAGGGGAAACAATAAAAGAGAAACCATTCAGGAAACTCCGATAGTAGCCCGCTAGGCCCAAGAAACTCCTAATATCCGATGGGGTCAATGGTCTAGGATAATTTCTAATCACATCGATCTTCTTAGGATCCACCTTTATACCATTCCCGACACCATATGTCCTAGGAAGGCAACCTCCGTCAACCAAAATTCATACTTTTCATTTTTAGCATACAATTTCTTCTCCCTCAATCTTTGCAACACAACCTTCAAATGAGCCTTATGCTCCTCCTCACCATGAGAATAGATCACGATGTCATCAATGAAGACCACAACAAAGGAATCAAGGTAGGGTTTAAAGACCCTATTCATTAGGTCCATAAAGATGGCCGATGTATTAGTCAACCCAAAACATCACCACAAATTCATAGTGCCCATACCTAGTCCGGAAGGCCGTCTTGGGAATATCACACTCCCTCACTTTCACTTGATGATACCTGGACCAAGGATCAATCTTAGAGAAATGGCTAGCCCCTTGCAATTGGTCAAACAAATCATCAATCCTTGGAAGAGGATACCTATTCTTGATGGTGACCCTATTGAGTTGTCGGTAGTTAATACACATCCTAAGGGATCCATCCTTCTTTTCACAAACAACACCGGGGCACCCCCGGTGATTGTCTAGGTCTAATAAATCCCTTGTCCAACAAGTCCCTTAATTGTTCCTTCAACCCATTCAACTCTGCCATGGCCATATGTTAAGGGAATAGAAATGGGTTGAGTATTGAGGAGGAGGTCTATGCCGAAGTCTATTTCTCTTTTGGGAGGAACATCGGGAAGGTTATTTGGGAAGATATCAAGAAACTCATTTACAACTAGAACCAACTCTATGAGAAGGGCTTTAGACTCCACATCCCTTAACCCTTACAAGATGGTAAATACACCCGTTAGAGATCAACTTACGGGCTTTAATACAAGAGATAATCTACCCTTGACCACCATATCTTGACTTTCTCACCAAGGAAGGGTTCGTTTAGAAATTGGAATTCGACCCTATGGGTTCTACAATCAATAGAAATATAGTATGCATGCAACCAATCCATCCCAAGAATAATATAAAAATCAACCATGTCTAACTGAACAAGATCACAAGGAAAGATTTTATGCAAAATGCAAATAGGAAAACTTCTATAAATGTTTCTAGCAGTAATAGATGCACCAATAGGAGTAGACACCTCATATGACTCATGCAACAACTCGGGTTCAACATGGAACTTTTGGGAAAGAAAGGGAGTAACAAAAGAAAGACTAGTACATGGATCAATCAATGCATACACATCAAAGTGAAAGATTTTCAACATACTAGTGATGACATCAGGGACTTCATCAACCCTTTGCCTCCCATGCAAAGCATAAAATCAATTGTGCCTTAGGGCACCATCTTGTCGGCTACCTCTCCCCAAAGGAACCTTATTAGCATCTTCTGGATGAACCTCTTTGCCCTTGTTGCAATCTCAAAGGCAATCCACCTTTTTGTGACCCACTTCCCCACAACCAAAGCATGCATTAGTATCTCTCAAACATGGGCCTCTATGCCTCTTACCACCTAGGACACACCTCCTTAGGAACCATAATACCAACACCTTGGGGCCTTGGGAAGTCATTGGTAAATACCCTATTAGAAGCATAAGAGGACCCTTGGACTTGGTGGATCTGGACACCCTTTTGGAACTTACCCTCGAAACGGACCCCCTTAGCCTCATGACGCCTCCTCTTCCTCAATTTCTCCCCTTCCATTTGCTTGACAAAAATCATGAAATGTGATAAGTCCATGTCACTAATCAACATGGCGGACGACAACTTCACTTACTTTGCCTTATTTCACCTTCATATCATACAAGACATTCCCCAAGACCCTATCAAGCACTTAGAGAAATATTTCACTTAAAATTCAAGTGCCAAATCTCTTTTCGGATCTTAAGGAATTCATCCAAGCTTCAAGTCTCCATTCTAATCTTCATAAAGGAATTCTCCAAAGTCAAGCTATGTGGGTTTCAACCATAGGTCCTTTCACCCATGGTGCTCAAGCTTTCTTTTTACACAAATTGCATGTTTCTGCGTTGATTCACTTATGGGTATTACCTATTATGAATTTGACTATGAACTATATTGGAGTCTCATGAAAGTGTAACTATTTAAGCATGTTTTGAGCTATGAATCTTTAATCTATCTCGAGATTTGATGAAAGGTTTTGATGTGTATCTCATGATGGTATTACAAAGTATTGGTAGGTGGTTTTACATTGAATTTTCTTTCATGATTTCACTCTTGAATTGCATGATTTTACACTAGTATTACACAATCGCCAAGTGTTTGATAAAATGTCCGGATTATGTATCTTGAGTTATTGAAGGCCGAATGCATGATATATGGGTTAAGTGACTTTATGATAATGAAAGTATGGTATTCATGTGTTGATTTAATGATAAGCTTCTATAGTGTTCTGAGATGATCAATAACCAAATTAAGGGGTTGATACCTCATTAACCAAATTGAGGGATTGATACCTCATTAACCAAATTGAAGGGGTTGATACCTCAATAACCAAATTGAGGGGTTTGATACCTCAATCCCCTTAGATGGGGGTGCACATTAAATGACCAAATTGAGGGGTGAATACCTCAATCACCTAGGATGGGAGGTGGTAAACCCATTATCCAAATGATGGTCTCTTCCTACATGTGTAGTATGTCCTATATAAGCATGATTCTGCTTTAAACATCACTCATGCATGCTCTATTGTTATTATGCTATCCATTTCTTGTGATACTGCCTTTTTCCTATGTTGTCTATCTCTTGTTGCATTGCATCTTACATACTTAGTACATTCAAACGTACTAATACATACTCTATGCCTACATGATGTTACCATGTAGGAACCGGAGCTCCATTCGATCATCATCCTCCTCCAAGTGGCTAGCAATATATATTTAAGCAAGTTAGTGAGTCCTCAACCCCGAGGATGATGTCTTTTTCTCTTATGTTATGCTAAGATTTTCCATGCTTTATTGTATATTTTGACTATGAGGGTGAGCCCGGTCACTTGTCTTGGCCCCCGGTAAGTTCTAAGTTTAGAGGTGTTGTTGGACAAGTAATGTAATTATGCTCAAAGCTTGACTCTTTGATGTTTATTTTATGGAAGAATTCCCTTAGCCCCTTATCCTTGTTTTATACTCTCATGTTGTTGTTCTTCTCTTGTTTTCGCAACTAAGGGATGTGAAATGATACGCTAAGAGGTTTGTTTGGGGTCACTTCAGGTTCCCCATTCAATGGTCACGTCTAGGCCCTAGGTCCGGTCGTGACACGAATATTCATACTTTATAAATCAACCTCAACTCAGATTTAGATTTAAAATACTACCTCTAACACCATCATTAGGCATGAGTACAATTAAAGACATGCACGCTCAAATACTTATAGATTCAAGAAGAACATGAACTCAGAGATAAAAACTCAACTTAATAATGGAAAAGCAACTCAGCGGGTAGAAATGAATTGTTACTATCAATTTAATCAATAGAAGGCACGAATCGGTGAGGGTATCTAGCTTTCATATCCTCTTCAACAAACTGGTTCCTCCATAACATTTTGACAGATGCAATCTCTTTGATTGTCAATTTGCGAACCTGACAATCAAGGATTTGGACAATGATATCTTCATAGCTCAAGCTATCTTTTACTCCAATGCTCTCAAACGGCACAAATAACTGTGGGTCTCGCAAATATTTTTTGAGCATGAAAATGTGGAAGACTAGGTGGATAGACACTAACTCTAGTGGTAGCGCTAGCTAATAGGCCACATTGCCCACTCTCTTTATGAACTGATAAGGGCCAATATACCTCGGACTCAGTTTCCCTTTCTTTCTGAATCTTATCACACCCTTCATTGGTAGGCACTTTCAAATACACCTAATCATTGACCTCAAACTCCAAGTCTCTTCTCCTAACATCGGTGTAGAAATTCTGACAACTCTGTGCAGCTCTCAATATCTCTTTGATAATCTTTACCTTCTCTATAGTCTGATGTACCAAGTCTAGCCCAATCAATCCTTCTTCACTTACCTCAAACCATCCAATCAGTGATCTACATCTTCTACCATAGAGGTCCTCATAAGGAGCCATTTGGATGCTCGAATATAAACTGTTGTTATAGGCAAACTCAATTGAAGGCAAATGGACATCCTAACTACCTTTTTAAGTCAATTACGCAAGCCCTCAACATATCCTCCAAAGTCTGTATTGTCCTCTTGGCCTAACCATCAGTCTGAGGGTAGAAAACAGTACTAAGGTTCACCTCTAAACCTAAGCCTTTCTGAAAGGACTTCCAAAAATGGGCAATGAACTAAGCCTCTCTATTTGATCTAATGGACAAAGGAACTCCATGCAATCTGACAATCTCCGTTGTGTATAACTGGGCATAATCCTTTGCCGTGTCTATCGTCTTTACTACTAAGAAGTGTGTAGATGTTGTCATCCAATCAACTATCATCCAAATTAAATCATGTTGTCTGTAATGAAGTCCATGTTAATCATCTCCCATTTCCACTCTGGAATCTCAAAATTCTGTGCTACTCTACATGGCCTTTGGTGCTCAACTTTAACTTGTTGGAAATCCGAGCACTAGGAAACGGACTGAGCAATGTCTTTCTTCATTCCTATCCACCAGTAGGCTTTTCTTAAAGCATGGTACATCTTGGTAGACCCTAGATGGATGGAATATCTAGAACTATGGGACTTCTCCATGATCCTCTCTCGAACACCATCAACATCTAGAACACACAATCTGCCTTGATACCTCAATACTCCATCTACTCCTTTGGTAAAAGCAACCACTTTTTGCTTATGCACCTCCGCTATCAACTGTAATAAAATAGGTTTTTGATCTTCTTTCTCCGTCACCTCTACTACTAGAGATAATGCAGAGCCATTATGCACAAGAACTCCTCCATTACCCAATTCATCGAGTTGAACTCCCAATCATGCCAATCGGTGAACCTCTTTGGCCAACTCCTTTTTCTTTTCCACCACACGAGCGCTCCCAATGGATAACCTGCTAAGAGAATCAACAACTATATTAGCTTTACTTGGATGGTAGAGAATGTTTATGTCATAGTCTTTGAGCAACTCAAGCCATCTCCTCTCCCTCAAGTTAAGATTTTTCTGGGTGAAGATGTATTGCAGCTCTTATGGTCTGTGAATATATCAACATGCGCTCCATACAAGTAGTGGCGCCAAATCTTGAATGCAAACACCACCGTAGCCAATTCTAAGTCATGATTTGGATAGTTCCTTTTATGGTTCTTGAGTTGTATGGAAGCATATGCTATGACCTTACCTCTCTACATCAGAACACATCCTAATCCCACTCTAGAAGCATCAGAATAGATCACAAAATCATCAGTCCCTTCAGCTAGAGTCAACTCTGGTGCAGTCGTTAATCTGGTTTTCAACTCTTGAAAACTCTTCTCACACTTGTTGGACCACTGAAACTAAGATTTCTTTTGAGTTAACTTAGTTAAGGGCGAGGATAAAGAAGAGAATCCCTCGAAAAATCTGCGATAGTAACCAGCCCAACCTAGAAAACTCCTTATGCCAGTTGGAGATATGGGTCCAGGCTAGTTCTTAATTGCCTCAATCTTTTGCATATCCACTCGAATACCATCACCCCAGACAACATGTCCCAAAAATGACATCGATTTAAGCCAGAACTCATATTTTGAAAATTTGGCATATAACTCCTTATCTCTGAGGGTCTGAAGAACAATTTGAAGATGATCGGTATGCTCATCCTCATCTCTGGAGTACCCCAATATATCATCGATGAACACAATCATGAACCTATGAAGGTACTGCTTGAATACTCTATTCATCAAGTTCATGAAAGCGACAGGAGTATTTGTCAATCCAAAGGACATTACTAGAAATTCAAAGTGACCATATTGGGTTCGAAAACTCATCTTCGGATGTCACATTCTCTTACTTTCAACTGGTGATAGCCTAATCTAAGGTCTATCTTGGAGAAAATAGTGACACCTTGAAGTTGGTCAAATAAGTCATCAATCCTCGGAAGGAGATATTTGTTCTTAATGGTCACTTTATTTAACTAGTGATAATCTATACACATCCTGAGGGAACCATCATTCTTTTGCACGAAAAGGAACAGAGCACTGATGGTGAGATATTGGGCCTAATAAAACCCTTGTCCAAGATATTGGACCAAACTGCGCTTTTAGTTCTTTTAGTTCTGCAAGAGCCATTCTATATGGAGGAATAAAGATAGGTTGGGTATCGAGGAGGACATCAATCCTAAAGTCAATCTCCCAATCAGGAGGGACTCCAAGAAAATCATCAAGAAATACATGAGGAAAGTCATTGACAACTAGAATCGACTCCGAAGGTGGAGACTCTACATCATCAGCCTTAACTCGTGAGATGATAGATACAACTTTTTAAGATTAGCTTTCCGGCCTTAAGGTAGGAAATAAACTTACCCTTAGACATAATAGAATCACCCTTCCACTCTATGATAGGCTCATTAGGAAACTAGAATTTGCCAATTCGAGTTCTACAATCAATAGAGGCATAACAGGCGTGTAGCCAATCCATGCCAAGAATATATCAAAGTCGACCATCTATAACTCAACTAAGTCCTCCAAAGTATCTCTATGATTGATAGATACCGTGAAGTCATTATATATCCTTTCAGCTAGAATGGACTTACAAGTAGGAGTAGAAATACTAAAGGGCTCAAGAAGACATTCAGGAAAGATCTTAACTTACTAGCCACTTATGGAGTTAGAAATGATAAAGTGGCACCTAGGTCAAGCAAAGCATATACATCATATGAAAATACTCAAAGCATACCCGGCAAAAACATTTGGTGCAACTTCCTAATCCTATCGATTTCCTATCGCATATAGGTGATTTGTATCCTCCCTCTCCCCATATTAGTTGTGGCACCTTTCTGTGTGTGCTGCTGAAGACTGAGCTTTATTACCTCCATCACCCCTCCTCATCATTGGGCACACAATCTGGAATTGACCAGGCTATCCGCATCTATAGCAAGTATTTGCACCCTAACGACACTCACCTAGATGGAGTTTACCACCTTTTCCACATGGTGGATTCCCCATTGAACCTTGAGTCACACTAGCTTGGGATTGAAAACCCTGAGCTCTAAAAATTCTGATAGCCCTAAGACTTTTGATCATACTTGTTACTCAGAGCTTTTGCACTCACTAAAGATGGTGCTAGTTCGAAGACCTTTTCTGAGAATAGGACCTATCCCCCTTACCTTGCTTATGCTGGCTAGCTCGTACCCTACTAACTTAGCTTTTTTTCTTACGTGCTCCTCCATATCTCTCTTCTTGTCCTCTTCAAGTTGGTGCACATAGACCATAATCCTAGATATGTCCATGTTCAGAATCAGAAATGTCGCTTTGCACCCCTTTTTCACATACATGCCCATGCTCGATATGAACATTCTCATCTTAGAACTCACATCTGGGACCATCTCTAGAGCATACCTAGATAGCTTTATGAATTTTAAGTTATATTCTTTTACAGTCATTCCTTCCTGCTTCAAGTTAACGTACTCCTCCACCTTGGATTCCCTCTACTCTCGTGGAAAGAAGTGATCAAGAAAGGCATTCTTAAAGTCATCCCAAATGGCAGGCTCAGCATCCTCACCTCGGCTTTCTTCTCATTAATTATATTAAACATTTTCCACATCCTTGAGTTGATAGGAAGCAAGTTCAACTCCCTCTGTCTCAGTCACATGTATAGCTTTCAACTCTTTTTACATCTCATTAGTAAAGTTCTAGAGGTCTTCCTCAACCCTTGATCCAGTAAAAACTTGTGGATTCATCCTTAGGAAATCTATCAATCTGGTTGCAGCTGCTAGCTCTTATGAACTCTAGTTCCCACTCTGAGTAGCTACCAGTTGAGTGAGCGTGGTGATAGCTTCTCTAAAGTCAGCCTTTATGGTAGGAGCAGGTGGAGTAGTAGGTGACTGTGGAACATCAATGGTTCTAGCTAGTCTACTTTGACCCCTCATTTCCATTTGAGGCGGTACCTCTGATGGGGATTCTCAGTGTTGCTAGCTAAAGCATTTATTTAGGTCGGGTATGTTTTTTAGGCCTGATCTGTAAGTGCATAATGCACGAGTTAGAGAAGAGCTTTATAGAGTTTTTAACTCTATCACACGAACTCAGAATACAAGAAAGTGAAACAATTCCTAATATCCTATAGTCTCTTGCTTATGAAGAGTGGTGGATAACACACCCATAAATAAAACTCTACTAGAAATGACTTCATAAACTCCCTATGACTCTTGAACTCTATGCTCTAATACCAAGTTTTTCACGCCCCGGGAGGGTACCCTTGGCGTGGCCGACACTCAAAGACTATTGCTAGCCTCCAAGCGAATCACTCAGCCTCATCACATTCGTTCAATCATAACTAATAGAGGAATACATCAATGAATAAGAATACTTAATAAAAGATAGTGACAAATCAATGATAAAAGGACAAAGGCCAAACAATCTATCCATCGAACTAAGAAAGACTAGTATGAAGGAAAATAGTCAAAACATAATCCAATCACATCAACAATCTAGTCTATGAAGCCTCTAAAACATCTGACTAAATAGTGCCAATGACAAACCCATGGCTACCTCAAAATAGAATATAATACATCTAAAACTCAAAGCTAGAACAGGAATATGACATCCTCCAAAAGTAGGGGAGGGCTCACCAATCAGCTGAAAGCAAATAGGTCCTCAATGGGGTGCATGTTGATGACTGCTAGTACCTATCTTTGCATTATGAAAAGATGTAGGCCCAAATGGACGTCAGTACGTGGAATGTACGAGCATGTAAAATGACTGAAAGAAACATGTAAAGAAAGAATAACATCAACTCAAAATAACTCAACTCAAGAAATAGAAAACTCAATCATCATGTCAAGAGTCTAAACCAAGAATGTAATTTAGACAATGACTACTCATCTATCATCTGTGTCCCATCTACTCAGAGTACTGTCAAGAGCTATTTTGGAGTTTCTCTAACTGATAACCATCACCTATGAGCCAATGATGATAATTGATGTCGTTTCCACGTCCATCTAATACCTTGCTGAGGTATAGGATATCCTATCAAGGGATCAAAAATTAGTAACATCAAGTTCTCATTTTTAGACAATAGGAATCATCTGGCTTTACGGTTCAATCTTCTCCGATGCTGACTACATAGTTATTAACTTCGAGTTGGACTTACTCTTACTTAATTTGATGCTTAGTACTCCTCCCAAGGCTCAATATGCTCATAAGACATCAACCATATGGTTAACTCAGTCATGTAGTCTCACTGGACATTCGTCAAATTAACTCATCACATCAACTATCAACCCTTTTGGTTACATCATTTTTAGGTTCAGTTCTTGACTCATCAGGACTCAATCATGCATTATTCTAACTCATAGTATTTAGGAGAACAAATATAAAATTAAAGCATTTAGCGACTCCATAGACTTTTCAGGCTTAAATTATGTTCATGCATGCTCATATACGTAAAATATGTGAAATTAATATGAAATCATGCTAGGGTTCATGTAATAAGATAAAATCATCTAATTCATCTAATTAAATCATAAATATGATAATTAATCAAGATTATGTAGAAATATATTAGATTTTAAGAAAAATCTCTAAGAAATACTCATGGAAAACTCAATTTACTCACATCACCATCAGTCCGATTTATGGGGCACATGGAAGAATAGATTCCATAGTTTGGTTAGCCTCACGTACTTGGAAGTTTTGAACCTTGAAGTATCTCGGAAGAATTCTCAAGTTTTCCTTCAAACCCTAGCCTTTTTCTCTCTTGAAACCTTGCTTCTACATTTGAGGGAGTGTTTTAGCGTAAAAAGATTAATCTGACATGTTTAGGGCTTTATTTAGGATGTAAACATCAATCTTAGGCTTAGGAAGAGTGGGAAAAAGGAAAAATCATATTTCTTAAAAAGCTATCAATAGTCGTCTACGGGCCCATTTACAGCCCATAGAAAGTTCCATGTCCCATAAGAACCCTTTTGTAAACTTTTAGCCCAATTTTGGAGTTTCTGGTTCATTTTACGAGCCCATTTTACGACATATAGATGGTTTTACGACCCGTGGATAGGTTCGTAAAGTCTGGGCCAAAAATTGAAGTTTTAGGACTTTTTCCCATGAATTAGCAAACGGTTGTACTTCAGTTTACGACCTATAAAGAGGTTTCATAGAAAAACTCTACAACTGACAATCTCTAGTAAAACGACCATCATTTTTTACTCCGAATTCCAAATAAGGTGAAACTAGTTGAGTTGGAAAGCTAATGCAAAGGGATTTCATTTGATAGGTCATGAGATACCTAATTCTCTGTGTGCTAAGAGTTATGATCATTTAAAATTGACCCTTGAATAATCCAACACTAGAAACTCAATTTATAGGTAAGTTTTGAAATCGACTAACTAATAGAGATCTGTAATGACCCTAATACACTTCCCACATATAAGAATAAGGCTTGAAACATAGGTACATGTGAGTATAGAGTTATGGGGTGTTATAAAGATGAGAAATGATGAATTTTTCCCCAAAATTTCTCTTTTGATATCGTTATCTTCTCCCCCTAATTCTAGTAAAAGTGTCTCATTAAACCGACAATCTGTGAATCGAGCAGTAAACATATCTCCAGTAAATTGGTTCAAGATAGTGAATAATGGAGGGTGATTCAAACCCAACGTACATTCTTAATCTTCTTTGGAGTCCCAATTTTATGAGATGTGGTGGTCCTACAAGCACATATACAGCACATCAAGAAAAATTCTTAGATGGGATATATTAGGTTCCTGACCCAAAACCAGTTGCAATGGAGAGTTCTTATGATTTTCACCAAATCCTCCATCCATTCTCAAGATTTTCAAGAAGTTTTGTTGGAATTCAAGAAATCCAAGTCAAGCCCCGAGTCCTCCTCAAGTTTTTCTTCAACAAACTCCAAGATTAAGGTATGTGGGTTTTCATCCATGGGTCCTTTCACCCACGGAGCCCCAATACTATTTTTATCAAATTTCTTGATTCTAGCGACTAATTCTTTATGGATATTTTCTATTATCACTCCATTACATGAAATATGTTGGAAATATGTTGATTATTGATGCATGGGATCCTACTAATGATTGAGATTATAATATGTTATTACATTAAAGCTTTGTAAGCTATGGCATCTTGAAGGACTCTAAAATATTATGAACGTTTGAATGATTTTCATGACACCCAAATTGGGGTCTTTCAAGTATGTTGTTGGGTTATTTGAATGACTTCTTAAATGACTTTAGTTTACCCCTCTCATGCTCCTTACTCTTGAATTCTATGATTTTAAATTTAAATACATATACCCACCATGTTTTGACTAAGTTATGTGGCAAATATCTTATGTGATGAAGGCTTATGGTAGGACATGTAATTTATGAATGTTGTTGATGTTAAAGGAAAATTAAGCATTCCATGAGTTCATGAGAATGTTATAAATGTTATGAATCATATGAAACCCTTTTATTTGATATTATGATGTGATGGTTTGACGAGCTAGTTTATGATATTCAAAGCTATAAATATTGTGATACAATGAGACACTATGGAGTTGAGAATTTTATGAGATGAATTTAATGCTTCCATGTCCATGTTTTGAAATATGATATATACGATTACAATAGGTTGTTTAAGAATGATTTAAATTGATGTTATTCATTATATGTCCTGAAGTATGATGTCTAAATAATGAGAATTGAAGGGTTATGAGGCATTCTGTGTTTTATTCTGGACTTATGAAAAGTTTCTTATGAATAATGAAAAGGTTTTACTATATGTGTACTAGTTCATGAATGTGATAGAGGATGAGGTATATCAAGTATGATTTGAATTTGTTGAAATATTATGAAAGTTGCATGTTATTCTAAAGCCCTCCTTATGATGTCATGTTATACAAGTCGTGTATTTCGTGATCACCCTCATGTTTGTATGTCCAATGAGACTAGTCTTATGAAGTTTAGCATGAATGAATAAAAGAAATGTGAGTCCCCACCTAGTTATGATCATGAGACTATGATGGCCCATTAGTAGAGGGATCTAATGATGATGCTAGCTGATAGTAGAGGCTTACCCAAGATTATGATGCTAGCCGATAGTAGAGGCTTAGCCAAGATTACCATGCTAGCCGGTAGAAGTGGCCTAGCCAAGATTATGATGCTAGTTGATAGATGTGCTGTCAAAATACAACACATTTGATACCTATGATAAGGGATTTTGCAAGTTCTTAATGCGACTTTCTTAATGCGACTTTTGATGATTTTTATGTATTTTTGTGTTACAGGTTGACATGGTTTTGGGAAGAAAAGTTCAGAGTTTGATCAAGTCAGGCCCTACGAGTCACAACTGATGCCACGAGTCGCAAGATGCCCTTCGTAGCAAAATCCAGAGATCAAAATAAAAAATTTGAGAAGTAGAGGTCATCCCTGCGAGGCCACCCTATGAGTCGTAGGTCTCACTATGATTCGTATAGATGGGATCATAGCAAGAAACAGTGAGCTAAAAGTTTAGATCAAGAACTAAAGGCCTAGACTACGAGAGAAGTATACGAGTCGTAGCCCAAGCAATGACTCATAACAGTGGATCATAGCAGTCAAGTCCAAAGTATCAAAAGCTGACTACGAGACCCCGATTACGACTCTTAAGTCACCCTACAAGTCATATCAGCGAGATTTAATAGCTGCCAACTGTATTTTCTATTTACTTTTTAGGGTGTTTTTGTAATTAGTATAAATAGATAATTTTAGGATTTTTTTAAGGGAGATTCAATATTTAGAGATACTTGTGAATATTGTAAGAGCATTTTTAGGGATTAGAGTATATTTGCATCTTTCAGTTTTCTTTATTTTTTAATTTTTTTAGGGATCAGACCTATGCCAAAGGGTCCCTACTCCTTTGGACGGTCAGGGGTTGAGTGGCACACTCCCAAGCCTTATTATAAATAACAAAAGCAAAATATACAAGGAGGGGGGCACAAACTTAACCTCCAGCCTATGTGGTTCATGAAATGGACCACCTTTTAAGGTTGGCCAAATCTTCCCCAAATCTAAACTGAACAAACTTAGAACATATCCTAAAAAGAGGACTCCTCTCCATACAATGCTTCTATGAAAAGTGAGTAAATAAGGGAGACTCTCCCCTTACAAGATAAGCAAAGGGAAAATCAAATAAAACATCTCAAAACACAAGAACAAACCTAATCATATTCAACAGTAAAAAGCAAACAACTAGAGAAGTCTAGACAAACTAAGTAAAAATAAGCAATATAAGGGGGTTCTTTGATCTTTCTAAGCTTCTTTCTCCTAAAAGAGACCATATTCATCTGGTCCATTTGAAAATAAGTTTTGGCCTCCCTGGGAATGTGCTGGAACTCAAGAAAGGTCTGAGGAGCTGTGAGAGAATGGCTGAATTTGGTTAGAGAATCATCCACAAATTTTATTTCCCTATAAGTGTGTCTGAATCTGAAATCAGTGAGCTGAGAAATATATGTACGCATCCTAGAAAGAGTACGTGAGATGTGCTATGGAGGTGTACATTGCTGAGTAACCCATTTCTAAAGCAACTCAGAGTCAACCTCTAAGACCACTCTATTGTACCCCAAATGAATACACCAAGCAACACCAAAGAGAGTAGCTTCCATTTTTGCCCGATTGTTAGGTCCTTGCCCCAAAGGAACAGAATAAGCAAAAAGAAATTCCCCATGATCATATCTAATTATGCCCCCACCTCTTATAGTACCTGGATTATGCAAAGAACTCCCATATAAGTTCAACTTAACCCGCAGACCAGGAGGTTTACTCCATTTCACAGGAACCACTTTAATGTCGTGAATACATTTTTTAGATAAAGCAACCAGTTCTTTCCAGCTTCCAGGCCATTTAATATGTAGAAAGACTGATATAAAGAGGATATTAACATCCTTTATCACCAAGTATTTGACCATAGAAATGTTGGATTGCTTGCCTCCATATCTGCACCCACATCTGTTTTTCCACAACTCCCAGCAAACAAAAATAGGTGCAACATGTAATAGCAATTTATGAGCTTCATTCTTGTATCCCATACTCCACCATTTCATAATAAATTGGGGAAAAGGCAAGATTGAGCAGTCCATACCACATGCTGTAGCAATGAACTTCCAAACATTGGAAGCAAAATGCCCATTCACAAAGATATGCTCAATAGTATCCATTCCTAGGTTGTAGCAACAGTAACATTCATAAGGATCCTGTCCAAAGCTAGTGATTTTTTCATTTGTAGGTAATTTCTTTCTAAATGCCCTACATAACAGAAAAGAACATTTAAAAGGAATGCTTCTGTGCTAAGTAAACTTATTCAACTTTGTTTAGTTCCTTTGATCTCTAATAATGTTCTAGGCAGAAGACAAGAAAAATTTTCCATCAGGATTCAACTTCCATACAGGTATGTCAGGTATTTCCTACTATATTTGCAATTGAGTAGCTAATTTAGCATAAACAAACTGAGGAGGAGCAAGGGTAGTGATCAGATCAACATCCCAATCTCCATTATGAGTAAACTGAGCGACAGTAGCTATTAAACCTATTGCTAACATTGCTGAAGTTAGTCAAAGGTCCAACTCCTAACCAATCATCTCACCAGAAGCAATAAGACCCTAAATTAAGCTTCCACTGAATAAAACCTTCCACTTTGTGCTTATTCTGCATCATGTGTTTCCACACAAGGGATTCACTAGTGTCCCATTTTTTACAAATTGGATTAGCCATCTGATAGTATTTTTCTCTCAAGAATGCCCCCCACAAAGTGTTCTTAGTTCTAAAAATTCACCAATGTTTATATTGGAAAGATTTACAGACATCAGTAGCCATTCTCACACCTATGCCCTCTTCATCATAAGGGAAACTTAGGTTCTTCAAGGAGGACCAATGGTACTTCATTTTTCCTTCAAACCACCCTAAGAAATTAGCTGTTAGACACTGGATTAGCTTTATAGTAGCTTTATAACAGATAATAGATGGATAGGAAGGGATTTCAAGACATGTTTGACAAAGGTGGCTTTACCCCCAAAGCTAAGCATCTTAGATTGCCACCCTAAAATTCTAGCAACCACTTTAGAAACCAAATCAGAGAAATATACACCTTTTGCCTCCCAATGTAAATAGGGCAACCCAAATAAGCAAAAGGGTCTCATTTCTGAATAAAATCAATCACTCTCTTGACTCTGTTACCAGTGATTCTGACAGCATTAGGAGCAATTATGAAATAGCTCTTACTTTTGTTAATCATCTGACCAGACACACCTTCATAAGTGGATAACACTTCCATGATCAACTCAAGAGATTTACTTCTCCCAGATGAATAAATAATAATGTAATCAGCAAAACTTAAATGGTTTATCTAGGGTCCCTTCTTTTGCATGAAAAAACCATTGAAGTTAGGATTCTGATTCAACGCATTCAACAGCCCAGAAAGAACTTCAGCACCAATAATAAAAAGAGCTGGAGATATGGAGTCACCTTACTTTAATCCCTTGGTGGAATGGAAAAAAACCATGCCTGGTTCCATTAACAATAATAGAGTACCAATTATTGGAAATAATCCTCCAAACCATTTAAATAAACACCTTACCAAACACCATTCTCCTCATTACTAAGTAGATATAAGACCAAGAAACTTTGTCATAGGCATTAGCCATGTCAAGCTTAATGACAACATTACTTCCTATGATAGGTTTCCTAATCATATGAATAATTTCTTGTGCTAACATAATGTTATCTGAAATGCTTCTTCCTTGACAAATCCTGATTGATTTGAGGAAATAAACTTAGGAAGAATAGCAGCCAACCTGAGGCACAACAATTTTGAGGTAACTTTATTAACATGATGGGCCTAAGTTCTGAGAAACTGCTTGGATTGCTTATCTTAGGTAGTAAGACCAGCCATGCATGAGTTAAATACTTAGGAAGAGTCTGACCACAGAAAAAAGCTTGAACCACAGCTAGAAGATCCTGGTTAATGATATTCCGACAGACTTGAAAAAATCTACCATTCATACCATTAGGCCCAGAAGCTGAGTGTGGACTAAGAGAAAAAACTACTTGTTTTACTTCCTCAAGATCAGGCATACTCTGTAATAGATCATTCTGTCCATGAGTAACCATATTAGGAATACAAGTGAGAACCTCCTCATTTACATAACTATCAGTACCACTGCTCTACAAGCTGCATCTGCAATTCTGTCATCCCCATTGATCTATTCCCCATTCTTATCTTGCATCTGGTGAATGAACAACTTTCTCCTCCTCCCCCTTAAAAGATCATGAAAGTACTTGGAATTGGCATCAGCCTCCTTAAACCAATGAAGTTGATATTTTTGTTTCAAGATATACTCATCTATATTTAGGAAATTGATGTACACAACATTCAGCTTGTGTAGATTAGCTCAATTATCCTCAGATTTATGCATAATCATTTCTTCTTCAGAAATTCTAATTTTCTCTTCATGTTCTTTCACATTGGTATGCACATCACCAAAGACACTTATGGACCACCTGCTGAGAGTATTAGCAAGTCTTTAGATTTTTTGGTGAAAAGCCCACATAGCATTACCAGAAACAGGCTTTTCCTAGCACCTTTGAACAACATCCAGGAAATTAGGATGATCAGCCCAAAAATCTATGAACTTGAAGTATTTAACACCCTAATCAGCTCTTGTAGACATTTCCATCAACAATGGACAATGATCTGAGCCAACAGAAGCCAAGTGAGCGATAGTGGTAAGGGACATCAACTCTAATCATTTTTCATTCACCATGGCCCTGTCAAGCCTTTTCGAAGTTCTGAGCAAAGAGCCTTTATTGTAGCACCAAGTAAACTTATGACCAGAAAAACCAAGGTCTATTAATCCACAGCCTTCAATAACACTGATGAACTCTAGACTCTTTTTCATATTATAAGGTATACCCTTTTTTTTCTCCTCAGAAGCAGTAATGACATTAAAGTCACCAACAATACACCAAGAAGATCATTGTGAGAGTTTGAAATCTGCAACATCGTATCCGACAATGGTTTCCTCAAAATATTTCTACATTTGGCAGAAATAAAGGTGGTGAGAAACTTGTATGGTAGTTGGGAATTTTGAATCTCACAGGTAACTTATTGCTCATCATTCTCCAGAATTTTACATATAACATCTTGACTCCAAAATAACCAAATCTTCCCATTGGTGTTGCAGATAGCCTGATCCATTGCTAACTGAATCATACAATTCTGAAGGTGTGAATTGTCAGTAAATGGTTCAAGAATGGAAATCATAGAGAGATTGTGAATATGTTTGAGTGATTGAACTCTTTCCAAAACTCCTAGGGTATTAATACCCTTAGTGTTCCATATGATTGTGTTAATCATTGGGATGATCTAGGGACAAATAACTTGGTATTAGGTCTGCCAGCAGTGACAAACTATTTTTGGATGGATTTCTTTGTCTGTTCTCTGGTCTGATGAACCCCCCTTGGTGATAACCCTTGTTCCTGAGAGATTTCTTGTATCTCATTCTGTAAATCAACATCATGCGAAGGGTTGAATGTTCTGATTAATTGTTCACTTAGTGCATCATCCTCTTCATCATCATTGATGGGAAAATAATCATTATCAACTTCATCCTCAGAATCTATTACTGCATATTCATCAGTATCAACACTGCTGGGGAGTGTGGGATTAGAATTGAGAGTGCATCGCTTTAGTGTGTCATCAGGTGGCACATTCATGGGAGCAACATTTAGCTGAATTCCAAGAGGAGTGATAATCGTAGGATCCTCCACAAGAATGAATTTCTTACAAGTACTTTTTTCCTTGGACTTCTCAGATTCACCAAAAACCATTTCCACAAACATTGAAGTATTCCCTTTTCCTTAAGACTCAGCTAACTTTTTCTTCAGGGCATCCCTTCTTTTCTTGCTGAGTTTATTCTTACTTTTTGTATAACTTGAACTAGCTAAAGACCCCAAATCTCCAGCCATGCCCCCCATCTATAAATTATGAACAGGGCTAGAATTCTAAGCTGACTTAGGATCTTTGCAATGAATCTGATGGCTACTCATAGTGGTAGCAGGAGTTTAGAGGTTCAAAGAGTGGACATGACCCCCCCCCCCAAAAGGATCCCCTTCCTGCAAATTAGAAAGTTTCTCCTGATATACCATCCTTCCCCCATCAACTACAACAACAGTATCAACAGTAGGGAGAGCTTGGGGTTGGGATACAATAATATTAACAACATTATTAACAACATCAGTAAAGGGGATGGGGGATTGATTTTGCACACCCATATCTACATCCTTCTCATAGGATGTCTTTAAGTAAATACCCGAATCAGTTGTAGTAGTCTGTTGAGTGTTTATCTCGCCATTGGTAAGTTGAGTAGCTTGTTGTTTCCCCCGATCTTGCCTCTTTTTATTGGATTTCCTCTTCTACACTTGCTATTGGTTAGTCTTCAGAGTACTTTTCCCACTTTCTTTCACTTTTTCCCCATTTGAATTTTGTTGTTGTGTCCCTTATGTGTGAGTACCCTCAGAGTTTGATCCCATAACCTTAGCTAGATCAGCTCCTGCTTCATTTTCTTTTTTCTTTTTAGCATTATCTTCTCTTCTTTTAATCATTCAATTGACTATGGAGTGGCCTTGGTGCTTATTGTGAGAACAATAGTCAGGGATGTACTTAGATTGTAGTAGTTGCCATTTTCCCACAAAAAGATCATTTTCATCAAAACCCAACCATACATGTTGGGGTCTCTCATTAGTGATGTCCATTGGGACCCTCACTTTAGCTACACTTCCCCTAGTCTTCTGAATAGAAGTTGAGTCCAAGTACAAAGCCTTGTCAACAGATGAAAGTAAATTTGTGAGTACTTCTATGTAATAACAATGCCAAGGAAGCTCAAGAAGGGTTACCCATAATGAACAATGGATGTCTCTTCTTCTGTCTTAAAAGTTGAGTCCAAAGCTTTAGTCTCATGGGTTACCCATTAATATACATTTTCTGCTTAGTCCATACAGTGATATGATCTACTTCATTATCTAAATCTATGTAAATGTGTAGAGTTAAAGTGTGCAATTTTAACTCCTCCAATAAGTTGAGTTTGAGCAATGAAACTTTTTCTAATAATCTCCATTCTAGGCATAGTATTAGAGAACTTGACTAACAATGTGAATCTGCACCTATCAGCTAGTTTTCCTATAAAATCCTTCTTTTTGAAAATGACAGTTAGGTGACCCTGCTTGATAGTGATTTTGGGATGGGAGATAGTGATGGGGGTTTCATTTTTTTCTTGGTTTCATCCTAAGCTTGGTTGCAAATGATTGAACAACGGTGGGGGTGGGGCATGGATCCCTTGGTACCTGATTGCTTTTGGCATTCCCAACATTGTTCTGAACCATTTTATCTTTGAAAGAAACTTTAGCACTGGTGATATTTTCCTTATCTTTGTGAGGCTGAACACATCAAAATTAGAAGAAATTTTAATAGGAACAGGTTGTTTCATGGTCTTTTTGGGGGACAGATGATAGGAACCATTACTCTTGTGGAACAACTCTTCAGAACCACCAACATTTTTCCCACCAGTAAGATCAAACAGTCTTAGATTGCCCCTTATCAACAGGGCTATCTTAACACAAATAATTAAAGGAAATACTATGATCAATCATATCAGGATCAAGAATCTTACTAAAATTGTTAGACAAGGCCTTAGGATCCTACAAGCCTACCATATGACCCTTGTCGAGACTTTGTTCATCCTCCTGAATCACCAATATATGTTGATGCATCATTTCCTTGTCCAAACGAGTGCCTCCAATCACTTGGTCATATAATTTCTGAGCTAATTGATCACCCATCGAGCCTTGACCTCTTGCCTCAAATGTACTAACCATAGGATTGGAAGAATTATGCTTATGCACCATCAATTTCGCATAAGCAGGATTTTGGGCCTGAGAAACCCTAATTCTCAAATTCGTGGAGATTGGAGCATTAACTTTTGGGAATTTTGGTGTAGGAAAGTTCGCCAAGGTCCTAGGAGTCGATTGGGATGTGCCTTCCCCCACGAATCTTTCTAGAGCTCCAGCAACCCTATCGGAAAGTGCTTCATCATTGTTTCTACTGGTAGAATTACCCATAAAGCCCCCTGAAGTATCCTCATAAGCTGGTGAATCCTCCCTACAAGCTCTTATATCATGAATTTCCTTGGAGGGTTGTTGAATTTCAAGGCACATATGAGGCAATTCTGAAGTGATTCCCCCAAAAATTGCTTGATCAGATATGTGAATTGGCACAACAAAATCCTCTGTATTATTGACCATTGGTAGATCATGAGATGGATAATCATCTCTTAGTCTTGGAACCACACGAATTTGCCCCAAATCAACAAGGGAAATGATTTCTCGAGCCCAACTAAGTTCTTCCTCTAAAACTGCCATAGTGATCGATGAATTGGGGAGCAATTTTCCAGAACTGTGTAACACCCTACGGACAAGTACATGAAACATGATATGGCCTTGTCAAATTAGCGCCTATTTTTAAAAGTGCTTGATCTCATATTAGAGGGCGATATGTATGTCTAACGCTTAAGAGGGTCGAGTGTATACAAGTTTTAATTCAAATTGAGGAGATCATGGCCTTAAATAAAGTGAGAGAAGTGCGGTGCTTGTAGGACTTAGGAAGCTAGAAAGTGAGTAACCTACTTGCTTAGCTTAAATTTGCTAGCTAGACAGAGATGAGGCTCGATGTCGCATTTGTCCAAGTTCGATTATGAATAAAGTCCGTGTTAAGGGTGTAATCTTAGCCCATGTTTTAGTATCATAAATGAATTATATTTTCATCCCAAGAAGGATATAAAAATAGACCAAAGACATCATAATTTCTTTGATAATTTAGGCCCAACCCAACTAAGAGAAAGGGGAAAAATAGGCAGCAAAGGCCAATCAATTTGGAGCCCCTTAAGGCCCAAGTGAAAAGGGCAAAATGGCACATTACTCACTTGATAAAATAAGTCCTAAAATGTAAAATAAAGTTGGCCAAAGAAATCCTTTAAAAGGGATTACAAGCAGCTCCTTCAAGTCATTTAACTTAGACAAAAAAATTAGCTTTCCAAAGCTTTCTCTCTACGCCTTCTTATCCTTGCAAAGCACCCACAAGGAGACTTTTAGGGTTCTTGGAGAATCCCTACACCTTGAGGGTAAAGGTAGGTGAGAATACTTATGTGTTTAGTATTTTATTCTCACGAAAAATAAGAGATTAATCTAATTATACCTTTGCTAAAATTATTGGACAACATGTGTTCCAAAGGTTGTCGTACATTTTTCTTGTGTATTTGGAAGCTTTTCTCTTTTTGGTTGGATTGATTATGAAGGGAGTCTACTATTATTAATAAGTCTTGGTTGTATAATGATGTATAAAGGCTGCCACACCATTTTTATAGTCCGCAAAAGTGAGTTCTTGTATGATCTCGTGATTGTGCTCTTACTATGAACTTGTGGGCTGATAATCGGAGATAGTTGTTTCACGTTCTCCATATACTTTATAAGTATTTTCACACTATTTTAGTAATGATTTTATTTCTATGTATGGTGAGGACTATTTGGTTAAAGTTGGAACAAGTTTGGAATTGTCGACGTCAAAATGTAGCGAAGGGTTGTAATGTTATGCCGCCTATTTGTATGTTGTATAGAATTGTTATGTGTTATGCTTTGTGGGATGTTGTAAGACTGTTATGGCACTAACACAGGCTTCACATGATATGTATATGAGAATATGTATTAGAAAATACGATTAGAGGCGGAAAGATTAAAAGAATACACTCGGGTTTATGATTATACGCTTGTTGCCCGTGTATTATTTTTATGAGATTGGGCTGCCAAGATGTATCATTGGCTGATAATGCTAGTTCTATCACCTACTATATTGCAGATAAATATTTTGAGGAAGGAAAGTTTATCTAGAGGTAATAGCGAAGTCGTACGGCGAGGTATATAAGGCTACTCGATTTTGTATTACTTGGCATGAAATCTAGATTCTTCCTTGGCATATAAAGGCACTTACTAACTCCGACACAACTATTAACCATATATCCACTCTTTCACATGTTCATATGCTCTAATACATAGTCACCTTCAAATCTGCATACATACGTAGATACCAAGTTACATGGTTTCTTGTTGCTAAATAAAGTTCACGAGTTGTTTCATCTTATACACATTCCATTATTAGTGTAATGGACTCTTTTCATCGTCATATTGTCTTGTATGATTATTTACATGTCACATACTACATCTACAGTCCTACAGCTCCAATAATATGACCACCAAGAATCATCTTAAAGGTAATAGAAAGATAACGTAAAGTATATTGCCTATTGATGGAATCAACTAGCCAGGGTCAATCCTATCACGAGGGGTAGCCCAAGGGGTGAAAGGAAAAGCCTAGCCAGGGCCGATCCCGATATAGATTTACTACTGATTAGTTGGTCATTTGTATTACATGTTGTGCATAAATTACACAGTAAATGTAAAGTAATAAAAAGAACATAAAGTACATGATCCCACATACTAACATCCCTTATAAAGGACCTGCATTTCATGTTGCAGGTACAGGTGCTAATAGATCTCACCAGTAGGAGTAAAGGATATCCAGCTGCTGTTGCCAAGCTCCAGGTTGCTTCGGAGCTTTGTGTGTCTAGAACATATAATTTTGTATTGTATAGTTAGTCGAGGTGGGGCCTATTTCGACCCTTATCAGATACTTTTCCTTATCTAGAGGCTTTGTAGACTATATGAATTAAAGTATGGTCATGTCTCATACTTTAGACAACATGGATCCAACAGCCTAGCCATATGTATTTCCTTTTGCCTTGTTATTACTATTTACTTTCTTACAGGCATATTGAATGTAGAAATCCCTTATAATATTTATATAAATTGCAGGGATACAGGTTGGTTCTCCCGAGCCTTATCGGCAACGAGTGCCAGTCCGCCTTAACGGGACTTTGGGCGTGACAAACTGGGGGATGAATCCATGCTCGTGTCTTAAAGAACATGAGGTACCATTGTCAGGTGCTCTTGATGAACAAGGTTCAAGGCCTATCACCGTTTGCAGGTGGAGCATGCACCATTCCAGTAGAACTGGCAGTGTGCGAAAAAGAGAGAGCAAAGTTTTTAGAGAGAGAAAATAGTTGGAAAAATGATAAAGCGATCTTCGATTTGAAGACCCACTTTTGGGGGATTGAGAACCCACATTATACTCAATTGCCATAAATCCAAGCTTATGGTTTTCAACTTGAAGGTATTGTTGCTTTTCATTGTTTTAGGTAAACTCTCAACTATGTCTCTCTTATTCATTATTGTTGATTTTGTCTTAACCATGAGTAGCTAAGCACTCACAGCTTAGGGTTGTGGGTACCATAAGTAGTTGACTTGAAATAACCTAGACTTTATGCATTTCTTTGATTGGGGTTTTGCATGTACTGTTTATTTCCTTTTGTTTTGATTGTTGTTTGGTGGTGGTCGACACCAAATGCTGCTACCATCACAATCCCAACCGAGATAGTGATGAATAGGAAAAGGAAAGTGAATGATAAGATTTGATTGACATATTCTTTTCTAATCAACCAAACCTGACCAAGGGGAAATTGACTAGGACAATAGGTAACAGTTAGTTGGAACGCCATGGTTGCCGACCAAGCGCCATGATGAAATTCGCCTTCACCTTCACAATAGAGCTGGAAGAACCTAAGTTACCATCTTGGATGTCAATTCCTAATTAGAATCATGTTGTCTAGGGTAATTGAGTCAACGAATCATGGGAAACATAATTCCTAAGTTGTCCCTCAAATTTGATTGTCTTTTTGCATAGTTAGCGTAGTGTTTATTTTTGTTTTTAAACTCAAATAAACACCCCCCATTTTAGAGAATATAGTGATTAACGTTTGAAATGATTGTTAGTGGATCAACTTGGTCAAGCCCCATATTTCCTATGGATTCGACCCTAACCTCTGGTTAGGTTTATTGCTGATTGCGACCGCTTTGTTATTGCAGCATGAACATAAAAAATTATGGCACCGTTGCCGGGGAATACGGCTAGGTTCTTGACTTGATTTCACTATTAATTAGTTCAAGTATTTATTTTTAGATTCTCTTGTATTTTACTTTTATTTTTTTATTTTTGTTGTTTGATTTTATTTGCAGGGTGTGTTAGGTTGTATTCGCAGCACAAGGAGCCAAGGCAATCCCTTAGCTCCGATCAACTTGGAGATCCATCGACTTACTAGAAGAATGGCTCATATGAATGAGGATATTGCAGTCGAGAAAAAAAAATGTCAATGATGACGATATGGGAAGAGAGGAGAATCCTTCACCAAGGGACAACATGCCTCAACTTAGGGATTTCAACGAAAATGCTTATGGATAGAATCGAGTTCACTTGAACCCTATGGTCATGGACATTACTGGTGCTATTGTGTTGCCACCATTACCAACAGATTCTAAGTTCACATTATCAAGTGGATTACTCCAAATGCTCCAAAACCTTGATTTGTTCACAGGGTTACCTTCAGAGGATCCCCATCGTCATCTCCATAATGTTCTTTTCGTCTGCAAAAGTGTCATGGGGACACAAAATCTTTTTCTTGATGCAATTGGTTTTCAGGTCTTCCCATTGTCACTCACAGGTAATGCAGTTGTGTGGTTGTCTGAGCTTCCTCCAGGTACAATAACAAGCTGGGCAGAGCTTTAGAGGGTGTTTCTAGAGAGGTATTTTCCAAGATCAAAGAAGCTTAAGCTCAAAGACCAAATAAACAATTTTGAGCAATTGCCCAGTGACTCTGTTAGTATTACATGGGAAAAATTCACTAAATGCATAAGGATGGTCCTCGAATATAAGATTGTTGATGATGCCTTAGTTGAGATTTTCTATCGTGCACTTGACGAAAATAGTCAAGCTTGTGCTAACACAATCATGGGAGGCATGTTTCTTGACTAACCTTTTGCATTGATAGCCGCAAGGATGGAGAAAGTGGTTAAAACAAATAGAGCATGGGGCCAAAGAGAGCGAGGTACAATGAAGAATTCATGTGCGGTAACCACCAACAATGATCAAGCAAAGGTCAATGAGGAGATCATGGAGCAACTTTCTCAACTTCGCATGAGTATAGACTTGGTCTTAAAGGAAAACCAAGAAAGTGTTCAAGCAGTAACCCACCAACCTCCCAAGGCTCCCATGTATGAAGAACCATTCTTTGATGGAGATGCTTGCTTTGTGAGTAACCAAGCGGCGAATTTCTGGAACAAGCCCTAAAGGTCCAATTTGGACTATTAGAGGCAAGGTTTAGGGGATCAAGGTCGGAACTGCAATTGTGAGGGTGCATATAGAGACAATTCAGGTGGTTGCTATAAAAAAGAGAGAGTGCTGGACGCCAAATAGGGTAGAATAAACGGATATAGAAATGGTCCTTATGTGCCACCCCACAACTGTGATGCCAGGTCAAGTAATTCTAGGGTTGAAGAGATGTTTGACAAATTGTTAAAGAGGGCTGACCACCAAGATGAGACTTTGAAAGGAATGAAATCAGACATTTCAAGCATAAACCAAAAAATATAGTCTCACTCGGTGGCAATTAAGCAATTGGAAGAACAATTTGGGCAAGTCTCTTCAAAATTGAACCAATGCTAAAAGGACACGTTACCAAGCAACAAGGTTCAAAACCCCAAGAATGATGGGCATTGCATGGCAGTCATGACTAGAAGCGATAAATGCACCATTGATCATCCTATGCCGGTGGTTGTGGATGAGAGCTTTAAGAAAAGTGCTAATGAAGAGGAACACGTGTACAACACAAAAGAGCAACCAACGAAATATAAAATCTTTCCAAGACCTCCCCCATCTTTTCCTCAAAGGCTTGGGAAAAGGAAAGAGGAAGGTAAGTTTGAGCAATTTTTGTTGATGCTTAAGAAATTGTCAGTGGACATTCCTTTGGTTGAAGCTCTAGAGAGGATGCCTAGACATGCAAGATGGATGAAAGATTTAGTAAAAAAGAAGCAAATAGTTAGCCCAGACCTCTCCCAAAGTTTCCAATGCTGCATTTCCATCACACAAAGTCATTGGTATAGGGACGTGAAGACCTAGGTGCCTTCACCATCCCATGCACTATTAGAGAGCTTGCATTTGCCAAAGCACTTTGTGATCTGGGAGCCAACATTAACTTGATGCCTTTTGCCATCTTTAAAAGGCTTGGTTTGGGCACGCCTTTCCCTATAAAGATGCGATTGCTAATGGCAGACACGATAGTCAAGAAGCCTATGGGGATACTTTATGATGTGCTGGTAAAGGTAGATAAATTTATATTTCTTGCAGATTTTGTTATACTTGACTGTGAGGTTGATTTTGCAATTCCTATCATTTTGGAAAGGTCTTTCTTAGCCTCAGGTCGCACTTTGGTTGACAAGGAGAAGGGGTTGTTTACTTTCAGATTTGGTGAAGAGGAAGTTGTGTTTCAAGTTTGCCAACAGGACCAAAAGGATTGGGATTTTCAGTTCGTCTCAATGATTGAAACTAGTGATGATGATGAGGCAGAGGTTCCAGTTGAGTTACGACTAGGAATTGAACCCTTGGAAGCTATGTTGATGAATTTTGATGTTGGAAGCATTCTAGATTATGAGGAGACAGTCAATGCTCTCGGAGTATCATTTGTCCCTAGGCGACAGACCAAGTTGGGGCTAGATTTGAACAACAGGGAAACTCCACCTACAAAGCCTTCCATAGAAATTCCACCTGAGTTAGAGTTAAAGGCACTACCAATGCATTTAAAATATGCATACTTCAGGGAGAATAATGCATTGCCAGTCATAATTTTAGATGACTTGAGTGAAGGACAAGTAAAGGCCCTCATGTCATTCTCAAACAATTCAAAAGGGCTATGAGATGGACAATTGCAGATATAATTGGTATACCTTCAGGGATATGCATTCACAAGATTCAATTGGTCAAAGATTACAAGCCTAGCATTGAACATTAAAGACGGTTAAATCCTCCAATGCAAGAGTTTGTTCGAAAAGAAATCATCAAATGATTAGATGCAGGAGTAATCTATCCGATCACCAACAGTTAATGGGTCAGCCTTATGCAGTGTGTTCCAATAAAAAGGGGCATGACAGTGGTGCCTAATTCTAAAAATGTGTTGATTCCCATGCAACCAGTCATCGGATAGAGAGTTTGTGTAGATTACGGGAAGCTTAATGCTTCCACAAAGAAAGATCATTTCTTGATACCATTCATGGATCAAATGCTTGATAGGCTTGTAGAGAAGGGTTGGTGTTGTTTCCTTGATGGGTATTCTGGGCATAACCAAATTCTCATTGCACCAGAAGATCAAGAGAAGACAACATTCACCTGTTTGTATGGCACCTTTGCATTTAAGAGAATGTCGTTTGGATTACGCAATGCTCCGACGACATTCCAAAGATGCATGATATCTATTTTCTCGGACATGGTTGAAAGCACCATTGAGGTATTCATGGATGATTTTAGTGTGGTCGGCCAATCATTTGAAGAGTCCTTGCTACACATGCACGATGTTCTACAAAAATATGTTAAGAGGCACCTAGCGTTGAATCAGAAAAAAGGCCACTTCATGGTCATGGAAGGTATTTGTGCTTGGTTAAAAAATTTCTGGGTCATGCAGGGTTCTATTGTCGCTTTATAAATGATTTTTCCAAGATTTCACAACCCTTATGCAAACTGTTGGAGAAAGATGTCAAAATTTGTGTCTGATGATGCATTCATACAAGCCTTTGAATAATTGAAGAGAAAATTGACTTTGACACCCATCATAGTAGCTCCAGACTGGTCCAAGTCCTTTGAATTAATGAGTGATGCAAGTGGAGTATCCCTAGGTGTAGTACTAGGGCAGCGCAGGGAGAAAATCTTGCATCCTATCCACTATGCTAGCAAGGTACTCAATGTAGCTCAGAAAAACTACACAGTCACTGAACAAGAGTTGCTCGCATTAGTATTCGCCTTTGAAAAGTTTCAGTCAGACTTGTTGGGAGCCAAGGTGATAGTGTATACAGACCACGTGACACTCAAATATCTGATGGCTAAAAAGGATGCAAAACCGAGACTGATTAGATGGGTACTTCTCTTGCAAGAATTCAACTTTGATGTGATTGATAGAAAGGGCTCAGAAAATCAGGTAGCCGACCACCTTTCCAGATTAGAGGATGAAGTTATGGTAAAATTTGATGATGGTCTTGATATTGAAAATTCATTTCCTGATGAAAGGGTGTTGGCGACCTCGCATGATCTCATCCCTTGGTTTGCAGATTATGCTAATTATCTGGTGAGAGATATAGTTCCTCCTGATTTGAATACTCATCAATGTCACAGATTCATGAACGATGTGAAGAAATTCTTTTGGGATGAACCATACTATTTCGTATATATGCTGATGGGATCATCTGTAGATGTGTTCCAAAAGTGGAGATGATAAGCATTCTTGAAGCATGCCACTCATCGTTGGTGGGTGGCCATCGCAGTGGAGCTCCTACCTCTTATAAGTTATTACAATGTGGACATTATTGGCCATCCATATATCAGGATGCTCATGATTATGTCAAGCCTTGCGACAAATGTCAAAGGGAAGGTGGTGTCTCATGAAGACAAGAACTTCCTCTTAATACTATTTTGGTGATCGAGTTTTTTGAAGTTTGGGGTATTGATTTCATGGGACCCTTTGTTATTTCTCATGGGAATAAGTATATCCTAGTTGCTGTAGATTATGTCTCTAAATGGTAGAGGCCATAGATTACCAAACGATGATGGTAAAAGTGTTATAGGATTTCTTCGAAGAAATATTTTCACCAGGTTTGGAATTCCTCGAGCGACTATCAGTGATGGAGGTTCTCATTTTTGCAACAAATTGTTCAAAGTTCTCCTTTAAAGGTACAGTGTAAAACATCGTGTGGCGACACCTTATCATCCTCAAACAAGTGGGCAAGTGGAAGTGTCAAATAAGGAGATAAAGCAATTCTTGTCCAAAACTGTGAATGTGAATCGCACTCATTGGTCTCAAAAGTTGGATGATGCATTGTGGGCCTGCTGCACAGCCTTCAAAACTCCAATTGGTATGTCTCCATATCAATTGGTATTTGGTAAAGCTTGTCACATGCCGATTGAACTTGAGCATAAAGCACTATGGGCACTAAAAAAGCTAGACATAGATTAGAATGAAGCAGCAACATCTAGGCTAATGCAAATTAATGAACTTAATGAGTTCCATCTGAAAGCATACAAGAGCTCTTCCCTATAAAAGCAAAGAATGAAAGTTTAACATGAGAATAGAATCGAGAATCGCCAATTTGATCTAGAAGACATGGTGTTTCTTTACAACTCTAGGTTGCAGTGGTTTCCCGAGAAACTCAGATCTAAGTGGATGGGTCCCTTCCGAGTGGTAAGTATTTATAGTCATGGTGTCATCGAGCTAGAAAGCAGGGATGGTAAAATCTTCAAGGTCAATGGCCAGAGGATCAAACCATACATGGGTGATATGGAGGAAATTAAGATAGTGGAAGACTAGGACCTCGAAGAAGCATGAGTACATAAAGTCATCTCGTCATGCTGCGATACTAAATCAGGCGCTTCCTGGGATGCAACCAAAGGTATGCCCCTTGTCTCTCTTCTTAATGTGTTTACTTTGAGGACAAAGTATTTTCTTTTGGTAGCGTGTGGGAAGTTACGGAATAAGGTGAAGTCTGAGTAGCCTCGAGTCTATAACTTCCCCTATTTTTGATCCCAAAGTTTTCTTGTCGTGCTTCTTTTTTCCTTGTGGATGTTCTTAATTTCTGTTGAATCGACGTGTTTAGGTAGTGTAAGTAATTTGTAGATATGTAGTAGTTATTATCTTCTGGCATATATATAATCTTTAAATGCTTTATAACTATTTTAAAAGTTTGATACCCACAAATATTTTTAAGATTGTTGGTTATTATTGCAAGCCTGCATATGATTATCAGGCGATGTTTGTTCTGATAAAGAGAAGGCAAGTTGATGCTTGAAGCATGACCTGTGAGTCTATGATTGATTGTGTATGCGATGTCATGTGTGTGAGCTTATTTTGTCACATTTATGTATTATGTATGGACTCAGAACTTGCTTTATTACTCTAAGATTGGACTAGTGATATGGTTGATTGGGAAAGGATCTTAGGCCATTGTTCTTTTAGTGAGCTCACATTTGCCTAAATGACCTACCAAATGTGATAGTTGATCCCTTGTTCCAAATGTTTGAGCCTCTCATGTACCAGTTCTTTCTTGACACTTAGCTAGCCCAGCCTTATTTTTGTGAAATACCTTAATATTGGCCCTGGTCTACCCTTTAACTTATGAGCCTCGATTGAGGCTAAAATCCTAAGTTGAGGGTGGCTACAAATAGTGGCCCTAGTTTGGGGAATAGATATTGTATTCTTCAACGCAGGCTAAAAGCCTAAATTAAGGGTTACTTTATTGTTATAAAGTAATGAAAATGGGGCAGTTAGTTGAGAAAAAAAAAAGAAAAGAAAAGTCATGTGCCAGGTGAGAAAAAGAAAAGAAAAGTTGCCTTGGATTAAAGAGAATAGCAAAATGAGTTAAAAAAATAAGGCACAGCTGAAAAAGAGAAAGAAAGCACCCGGGAAAAGCTTGTAAAGGAAGAATAAGGGTGGATTGAATGTAAATGGTTGAGTTATGGAGGTAAGAATGTTGAAAAATATGGTTCAAGGATAGCTTTTAGTCACTACTTCCCTAAAATGCCATACCAAAGCCCCATGAGCTTATGTTACAAGCCTATTAAGTCCTAAAGTGATCTGAATCCACCTTGTCATCAGTTTGGAGTTGAGTATAGGGGCAAGCCTATGGTGTTAGTCATTTTGCATGAATTTTAGTTGTGAGAGTGAGAATGCTTACACAATCCTTGAATTTTAAATGCATTTTGAGTGAGAGGAACTTCTTTTTTGTGAGGGTATTTGCACTGCATGATTGGCATACGACTAATTTAGTGATGGTGGATTGTTGGTACTTCTTCACTTGTCATAGTTGGATTGTTGGATGTATCATCGTGGTTTGGTTTGCTTAGTAGCTTTGCAATTAGGTTTTGAAAATGAGAGTTAGGTACATGAATTAAAGTTAAATGATGTATATTCTATTAGACTAATTGCTACGTGTCTCTCATTATCTTCTTAGATTGAGTCATCACTTGAGGACAAGCAACAGTTCTAAGTTAAGGATGTTGATGTGCTATCCAAATACAACACATTTGATGCCTAAGAAAAGGGATTTTGCAAGTTCTTAATGTGACTTTTTATGTTTTTTATGTACTTTTGTGTTAGTTGTGCAGAAAATACAGGTTGACATGATTTTAGGAAAAAACGTTTAGGTTTTGATCAAGTCAGGCCCTACGAGCCACCTTACAAGTCGTAGCTCATGCTATGATTTATAGGATGCCTTTCGTAGCAAATTCCAACGAGAAAAATAAAAATATTTGAGAAGTGGAGGTCAGGCTTACGAGTCCACCCTATGAGTCATAGGTCTCACTATGAGCTAAAAGTTTGGACCAAGAACTGAAGGCCTAGACTAGAGAGGAGCATACGAGTTGTAGCCCAAGCAATGACTCGTAATAGTGGGTCATAGCAGTCAAGTGCAAAATACCAAATACTAACTACAAAACCTCGATTATGACTCATGGGTCACTCTACGAGTCGTATCTGCGAGACGTAATAGCTGCCAGCTGTATTTTCTATTTAATTTTTAGGGTATTTTTTTTAACTAGTATAAATAGATAATGTTAGGTTTTTTTAAGGGAGATTCGACATTCAGAGATACTTGTGAATATTCTAAGAGCATTTTTAGGGTTTAGAGTAGATTTTTATATTTCAATTTGAAGACCTACTTTTGGGGGATTGAAAACCCACATTGTACTCATTTTCCATTAATCCAAGCTTGTGATTTTTAACTTGAAGGTATTCTTGCTTTTCATTGTTTTGGGCAAACTCTCAACTATGTCTCTCTTATTCATTGTTGTTGATTTTTCCTTAACCATTAATAACTAAGCACCCACAACTTGGGATCGTGGGAACCATGAGTAGTTGACTTGACATAACTTGTACTTTGTGCATTTCTTTGATTAGGGTTTTGCATGTATTGTTTATTTCCCTTCGTTTTGATTGTTATTTAGTGGTGTCCAACACCAAACCCTACCTACCATCATGATCCCAACCGAGATAGTGATGAATAGGAAAAGGAACGTAAATGACAAGATTTGATTGATATGTTATCGTCTAATCAACCAAACCTGACCAAGGGGAGGTTAACTAGGACAATGGGTATTGGTTAGTTGGCACGCCATGGTTGCCAAGCAAGCGTCATCGTGAAATTTGACCTTCACTTTCACAAGAGGGCTGAAAGAACCTAAGTTACCATCCTGCATGCGAATTCCTAAATAGAGTCATGTTGTCTAGGGTAATTAAGTCAACAAATCATGGGAATACAATTCCCAAGTTGTCCCTCAATTTGATTGTCTTCTTGCATAATTGACATTGTATTTATTTTTGTTCTTCAACTTGAATCAACCCCCCCCCCCATTTTAGAGAATATAGTGACCAATGCTTGGAGTGATTGTTAGTGGAACAACTTGGTCAAGCCCCGTAATTCCTGTGGATTTGACCCTAACCTCTGGTTAGGTTTATTGCTGACTGTGACCGCTTTGTTATTGGAGCATGAACATCACCGATAGTAGAGGCTTAGCTCCTTATGATGATAATTAATGTTCTAAAGGTTTATGGGAAGGGTTAGTAGAATTCCCCTTCATTATTTTACAAGGCTTATGGGATGGGTTAGTAGAATACCTCTCCACTAATGAATTTCATGATTCTTTCGTATGATTATTCCATGAGAGTTTACTTAGCATGGAGTGAACCTTGGGATGAATGCGGAAGCTCCCCATTAGCAAAGGCGTGAGATCGTTAGCAGAATCCTGTTGTCCCATAACTACGTGTCACCGTAGGTAATAGGAATCACTCACTGGTAGAGGTTGATTTCTAGTTCGACCGATAGTAAATGTTGCTCAATATCAAAGCTTTTGTGGATCTACTTAGGCATCTTAGGAGGTCGCCTTGGTAAGTGACTTCGCCCTTTCCTCCGATGTAGGGAAAGCATCGGGACTCCATGGCTTAACTCACATAGTTTATGTCGGTTAAAGGTTTCTCTCACACCTGTTCAAGTTCTTCTTATGGTTTTAAGTTTTCACTCTTATGATGATTAAATGGTTCCTTTATGTTATGTCCAAAGGTGAATTAAAGTTCCTATGATTCATTGTTTCACAAGTTCAAATGGCATTTCCCGTAATGGTGCATGATGATGTCTACAAGTATATAAGGTGATCTCCATCATGATTACCAATGTTCCTTGCATAATAAAATGGTCTTTTATGTAAAGTGATGTATTGTTCACCTAAGAATATTATTACTTTAATTATGTATGACATTGTGTATCTCTTAATAATTTAAGTTTATGTGATCTATCATGCATTCAAATAAGGGTAAGTTCTTTATTTCTCATGTGCATTATTCCATGTTCTATGGTTAGAGTAAAATATCTAAATGATCACCCCTATGTATATTCCAAGTTTATATAATTTGCTTATTCCCGATTATGTTCATCTATGCATCCTACTATGTTCTTTCTAAAGTTGTTCTTTATGTTGGCTTGATTAGGGCTTATTAATGCCTTTATAAATGTATCATTTTTATCAGAAGACTTAGTATGTATTATTTCATTATTTAGTTCCATGTCATGCATTGCATACCTACATACTAGTTCATTCCAAGTACTGGCGCATATTTCTATGCCTACATGATTTCACCATATAGGGACCGGTGCTCCTCAACATCCTCCACATGGTTAGCTTTGGTTCATTGAAAGAAGAGAGTTGGTGAGTCCTCTAGTTTGGGGACAATATCCGGTTTCTATCTTATGATGCTCAGACTTTATTCCACTTTACTTTCTAGTTTGAGGGTGAGCCTTGAACAAGTCTTGGCCTCCGTCCTATTCATGCTTAGAAGTGTTGTTGGATACTATGCTATGTACCTATAATTTGATGTTGAGATTTTATGGAGACTTATCCCTTAGACCCTATCCCTTATGTGATGCTATTTGATGCTATTGATTATGGTGGAAAGTGATGAAAGTCTCAAATCTCTAAATGCCCCAAAAGCGTGAGTCATGCTTACCTGCCCCTTAGACTTATTTGCTATGTGGTTCATGTTCATCCTCTTCCCTATTACGACCTCATAGCGTGAGTCCACAGCCTCGTTTCCTTTAGAAATTATTTGTTATGTGCTTATATATCTTTTATTGTTTCTGTGAAACTAAGGATGTGCAAACGGTATTCTAAGAGGCTTGTTTGGGTTGCCTTCGGGCTTCCCATTCACCGTGTCATGTCTAGGCCTAGGCTTGGGTCATAACAATAGGAATGAAAAAAAATTAAATAAATTAATTCAACTCGAGAAAAAAAATTGACTATATTTGGACTAGTTAATTTGGTTTTAACCTTAAAAAATTAACCGAGACCAAACCAATTCAATATTGACTTAGAATTTTGCATGGTTTAATAAAGGCTATACTCTATAGATAGTAGTAGGAATAATTACTTTTTTGAGTTTCTTTTATACCATATTTACTATTTTTAAATATATTTTTTTATTTATTATCCAAGCATACCATATTTAAAAAATATTTATCATCTATAGCATCTATTGTACGTTAAAAGTGAATTTTATATGTATTATAAATGTATTACTTTATTTTGATAAAATAAACTGCATTAATATGTGTTAAAAATGAATTATGCATATTATATAGATGTACTGTATTATGTATAAAAATGAATTTACATGCAATATAGATGTACTGTAAGTGTCTTAAAATGTATTTAACTTGTTTTGATAAAAGATTTAAATATATATTGAAAGTAAATTATACATATACTAAGATTAATTTATATAGCTATAAATGATAAACAATTTTTAAATTTAGTACATTTAGGTAAGTTTTTCATATTAGCAACTCTCAAACTCATATCAAAAATCAAATCAATACTAATGTTAGCAAAAAAAATTAAGTTAACACTAAAAATGACAATAATAATGAATACTTGTTATTGGTTTAGAAAATTAAAATGTATAACCAAATTTCAATATTTCTTGAATGTTTACTCATGTAATTAATAAATACTTATTATACTTATTATATTTATTTTAGCACGATTTAGTTCTTTAAAGTTATGATATTTCCATTATAACTTATTTTAGCATCATTTAGTATTTTAAAATTATGATTATTTTCATTATGACTTATTTCTTTGCCACATTTATTTTATGCAGTGTCATTATTATTTTTGTTGAATATTTTTGTATCTTCATTAATATTATATTTTGTGTTTTAAAAGAAAAATATCCTAGATATTTGTATTTTGTTAAAATTGAAGAAATATTTGAAACACAAATTAGTTACATATTTTTATTAATTCTTTATCAAAAAATCCAAAAAAAAAAACACACAAACATGAGAAATTTGAAAGGAAAAGAAAACCCCAAAAATTAAAAAAAAAAAAAGA